>JAQFZC010001358.1:0-31177 GCA_034695205.1 Dicyrtoma fusca
AGAAGCTTTTTAAAAGTGTACTGGATTTTGGTTCCAAAAATATGGCCACACTAACTCACCCTATTCGTGCACTGCAAAAAATCACCACGTCATAATCACATCATAATCGCATCATAAAAGGAGTGAAGCCATTTTTAAGCATTATAATCGCATCATAATGATGCGAACTAGATGGGGTCCATATGAGTTTCTTCACAAGATATGGAATTAACATGGGCTAAATGTGGATCTCATCATATGATGAGGTCAGAAATCATCATAACGATGCCATTATAACTAGTAAAAATGGCTTCACTTTTTCGGAAAATGATGCGGTCCAGATGGTTTTGGTACAGTGTACATACTGTCATATCTGTGGGTACCCTCTCGCACTCGCATTCACGAGTGCACCTTCAAATTACTAGAACTCGAACTCCACTCATGAGTGTCACTCACCCTTCACACTCTAATTTATAAATACCGTTAAAAATCGCTCCGTAATTTGAAAAATTGCTACATGGTTTAAAAAAGTGCATGTGACTGCTTCAATATAGCATTATAGCAACAACAACACGTAGATGGAGCAGAAATTCAATTTTTTTTAAAGTTTATCGTAAACTTGATTTAAATTCTGCAAATGAATTGAATGAGTGCAACTAATTTGCACTCGCACTCACGAGCGTGAGTGCATTATTCTTACACACTCGAACTCATTGAGGTCTCACACTCATCGCTCGCACTCCCTCCGCAGACTGCGAGTGCGAGTTCAGAACTCATACCTCACGACTTCGCCCACGTGTAGAGCTAAAATATTAGTAGAAAAAAAATATACAGTCGAAATCGAAAGAAACCGGGGTTTGGATTGGATCACAATGCATAACATGCAATGGTAACATTATTAGAACCATATAGTAACAAAATACCTTTCTCTTCTTCGCTTTCATCATCTTCATCCAAGTTAATTTCATCCGGATTAGAAACATTTTCTTGGATATGCTGGGGCTGTAGAAGTGTATCACCTCGGACAAAAGCCACTTGATCAGGTCTCTTTGGCGGTGGAGGTTTAATTATAGTTTGTTGCTCCAACGGTGCCGAATTTTCAGCGGACCCCTCTTGTAGTTGATTAATCAGAGCCTGATCGACACGCTTCCCCTGTTGGGTTTGCTGGGCAATAAGATGCGCTGTAAACTGTGTGTTATACATCGCTTGGATGGAACGCTTAACGCGCAACATTTCACGAATTGTGTCTTCATTTCCATGCCGTACCTCAAAGTCCTTCCAAGCTGCCCAAAATTCTTGAGCTACCTAAATGTACAACGCACAAAAGAACGGATTAAACATTTTGAAGACTTCGTTTTGTATTTGCACATACTGCGTAAGCAATGCAACGCAATGCGATGTCTTGTTTGTATTTTTACACAGTACGATTTAAAAGCCCCATTAGTAAACACCTTTCTTCCAAGTTAAGCAATATCTTAGTCTCTCTTTTGGCTCCAAAATCTTCTTATAATGTTTTAAAACTTACCCGAGGATCACAAATTTGTGAGCAATGAGCGTAGATTGCTCTGGCACGGTCGATCTCACCCAATTTAGTCTCAAGTTCGGCAAATCTGATTCCCATTTGCCGAGCATCCGAATCTGGTAGCGTCTCCATCGCTGTTTCGAAGATGGGGCGAGTTTTGGTGACCCCGTACAACGCAGCAGCTTTTTGTATGTAAATATTAAACATCTGTAAAAAAAAATGTAACGGTTATTCAACCAGAAGCTCGAAGAAAATTAGGGGAGATGCGTGACAAGTGCATAAGTCCAAATGTCGATACTTAAGATTAAATTTTTAAAAACCAAACAATCAGCATTAGATAGTCGCATGAAATTTTCGACAATATACACTGACAATTTTTATTTTTGTCAGCATAATTTCGACACAATTTTCGACCTGCAGTTATTACTCTGCGTCCACAAATTATTTCGCGACTCGCACTTTACATGTAAATTTTAAAATGACGATCACCGTATTTTATTTGTAAATTACAGTTACAGCAGTGTTAGCCCGTGGTAAATACCAGGGTGGTAAAAAGGTGGTATAAAGGTGGTAAATACCGGGGTGGTAAACAAGAATTTTTTGGCAAGTGGTATAAAGTGGCATTCAGTGGAAAATGAATGTAAATAAGTTCACAACTACATTAGATAACACTATTTATAATTTTTAAATTAAAGAGCTTAATTTCATGTTATTGGTACGTTAATATTATGTTGGTTATGACTTAAATGTTTTTTAGTAAACTATAATGCCAACAGTAGTATGCATGGCCTACAAGCATAAGAAAACTGAAACCTATTTTGATTTATTTAGCTTTTTCAAGAGAATAAAATTCAAAATATGCGCAGTAATAGAAACAAAAGAAATATAGTTCATTAGTTAGTTATATTATCAAAACATAAAATTTTGTTAACAGAATTATACAAATCGATATTATTTTTAGGCACCTATCATTTAAATTCATACTTTTAAACAAGATTTATTTTATGCTACTCTATACCACTTTATACCGGTAAATATGTACCACCTTTTTAACAGGGGTGTGGTATTCAAGCTTTTCCGAACCCTGAGTTATAGTGATCTAACTCCACAGATGAAATATTACTGCAGATTCTATGTATTTTATCTTAAAGATTGGAACGAATACGTGCAGTCCAAAATTTACTACGAAAAACGTTGTTTCCAAGACGTGGTGAAGAAAAAATGGGTCAAAAAGAGACTATTTGGAAATTGAATTCATGACAGGGATTTTATTCTGCATGTCAGTCTGCGTACCTGGTACTGATCCTTCTTGTCAACAGCAGTAGTAGCTTTTTCATAAATATTCATAGCCCTTCTTGCTCCACCATGTTTTTCTTCAAGCTTAGCATACAGAATGTAAAAATTTTTAGCGAACTGTGGCGGTATGTGATCCAAACATTGTTCGAAAAGGTCTCGTGCTCGTTCTATTTTGTCCCCTCCATAGCGGTCAAGAAACTTCGACAAATAAGTATTCCATAAGTCGTACACGTGGGGCCATTTAAATAACGATATTCCCTTTTCATAAGCTTTGAACGCTTCTTCAAAGAAATTATTTTCTTCTAAAAACAGACCATAGTTCATTATAATTTGAGGTGTTGCTATTTTAAGATCAACAATTCTGTCATAGACTGATTTGCAAGTCTTGAAAGTTCCAAATGATTCTTCCAAATCAGCGTAAAACGACCACAACTTCAGATTCTTATATAATCGAGATTGTACGGTAGCTGTCTCATCCGTATACGCAGCTCGAGGACCACTAGGTGGTGTAGTTGCTGTGTACATTAATTTTAAAGCTTCTTGATGGTTTCTAAAAGTAATAAGATTGCCATTATAGTTATAACACTTTTTAAACAGTGATTTGTTGCTGTCTGTAAATCAGTCAAAAACAATTATGCTATCTAACATGAGACAGCAAAACTTACTTATGCCGTAATTCCATTTCTGCCCATTCACACCAGACGTGGGACAGATCGTCGACTTTCAAATAAGAAACTTTTGTAGCTTTTTCAAAGATTATTCTGGAATCATCAAGTTGTCCAGCCTCTTCATAGAATTTAGCGAACGAAACCCATAACGCATTTAATTTTCCAACAGCTTGTTTAGGATCAACGGTCTGCACTCCTTCCGTGAAGCAAGATACTACCTGAATAAAACCATAAAAACGGGAATCCAATCAGAATAATTATTCCACGAGCTAGCTCAATCTTCTGGCTTCAAAAATTAGGTGAAAATAATACTACCACAAAGTACTACGGCAAAAGAGTAAAAGTGCAAGAGTAAATTACCTCAGTGGGTTTATCTTTAAGTAGCTCCACCCGCTTTAACCATTCGTTAACATTATGAGGATTCTGTCGTAAGAGCACAGAATTTAATAATAATGGTCTTCGTTCCATCATATTTTCAAGTCTAGCCAGCCGCATCTCAATAACTAAGTCGTCCGTGTCATCTGCTTCCATAAGTTTGGATAAAGAAGCTTCTTCAAACTGTGCATATGCATCAAAAATTTGAGAGAAATCTCTAACCGTTGTTACACTTCTTATTCCTTCTTCGTAAATATCTCGAGCCTATAAATCAACAAATACAATGGACACGTGCTGTATTCATTATTTAATATTAAAGCTGATTAGTCACATGACACACTCTCTGCAGCAGAAAGCAAGTAATTGACGCAATAATTTTCAGTAGATTCAATAACACCAATGTTGCTCTAAAATTACCCTTTCAAAGAGTCCTGACCGAACGTAATAATCAGCTAAGCTTGTCCAAAGAGCTCCAATTTGATCCGTGTACCGCCGTAGAGCACTTCTCATAATAGCATCCACATCCAAGGATCTAACTTCTTTAGGATTTTTGGATATCAGTGTGCATAACTCAGCCCAGAGCATGTAATTTGATTTTCCCTGAAAAATGGCAGTCATACAAGTTTACCCAACAACACAATAGCTTAAATACTAAAGAAAAACATTTCTTACAGAAAACTACCGAGTCAGAAATAGCCTTTCGTTAAGTCAGTCATAGTCAAATTACCTTTCTGGAGGTAAAGTTGTCATTATTTACAAGCTGCGCCAAGCGCACAGCAGCTTCATCCAAGCGACCGACTTCGAGCAAATATTCGATGAAATCTTCAGCATTTTCCGGACAAAGCTGTATAATCATAAAATAATATTATCAGGTACGTAGCCACACAAAGCAGTTCAAAGCACCATTAACACATGCATTTTTATAAATGTGCGCTCCGAACTCCCTATTGTAGAAAACTTTTTAAATCCAATAAATTCGGCACCGTTGTGATTATTCAAATAAATAAAAACAACTTATACTTACTTAAACAAGTAATCATTATGTATGTATTATTAAAAAGAAAAGTAATAATTCAATACTTTGAATTTTGGTATACATTCAATATCTAAATTATTATGAGTAAACCCTGGGAATACCGAATACCTTCAAATAGCGTTTGTAAACTCTGATAGCTGTTTCAGGGATCCTATGTTTCTTCGTTACAAAATTGATGTACATAGGCCATATTCGGTTGTGTTGTGTTATCGGCAAGGATCTGAGAGCACGATCAAAAATTCTACGTGTTTGCGTAATACGTCCAGTCTTGACAGCAAAGTCGCAATATTCAATCCATATTCTCGGCATTTTATTCATGAAAACTAGAGATCTTTCGAATGTTGCGAAGACTTCCTGAAAATTAAATTAGGATTGAATCAATTAAATATTTGCTTCCCCGATCAACTCAAATTTTTTAGAATTTGGAAAGCTAGCTGTTATTCCACTAATTGTCAACTGTCTTTATCTAGTCTTTCACATTACTGACACGCCAGATTTATCAATAACGTAACGCAAACCAAATATCCACTTATGGCTATCTCACCTCTTCAACATGATCTTTATCCACAGCTTTAGCGGACTGGCGCTTCCTAAACAGTAGATACGCGTGCCAAATCTTGTAAGAACCAGGCAATTCTTTCAGCGCCCGCTCATAAACGAAAATGAGGTGTCTAGGATCCTTCTTATACTTTTTATCATTTTTTATGTGATCAATGTAACGAATCCAGTGTTTAACTGAAAAAGGATTTCTCAGAATTTCCTCTTCGTGAGCCAAATCCTGGTCTCTTAGCTGCAAATATAGAATATTGTACACTTCAAGTCAGAATTTTTGCTTAAAATATGAAATATTAAAATTGGAGCTTTTATTCATAATAAATGCAATCTTATCATTAGAAATGAAATATTTAGTAAATTAAATCACAGACTTACCGTTTCAATGAAATTTTCTTTAACAGTTTCAATCTCCGACATAGTGAATCGCTTGCTGAAACAACATTAAACGCCAACAATCAATGGAGATTTTATACTTTCAACTTTAGGTCAATTCAGATCAATTAAACAGGCTAAATACATTATAGTGTGCATTTAGTTATTCAGTGAAGCTGTTTTATCCTACCAATATGTTTTTACATTAGTAGACTAATAAAATTATAAGTACCTATACGTTTGACGTTAAAACTATGCTTTGAACCGTCACCAGTGTACGCAGTCAGTCAGTCCACATGCAGAAATGATTGCCAGTAGGAAGCCAGTTAGTAACTTTTAAGTTACGTTCCAACAAATAATGCGCTGATTTAATAAAATGTTAATTGCAATTGCAACTTACGACGTTAAATACGATTGACAGAAGTACCCTTGCCTAGACTCCAATTCAACATTCAACAGAACACAAAGATTGATAACTGAATACTGAAATCTTGCTCCAATTCAAAACTTGGAGGTTGGGAGCGCTTACTTTCTGAAACTTTCAGGTCCTTCCCTTCCTTGATGTGGAAATGGGAATAACTATTAGAGAGGCAAAAATAAGGAAAGCAAATAAGAAAACAACTGTTTTTGCAAATCGCAATTAATAATTAATTAATCAAAAAATTAAAATTGACTTCAAGTGTAGCAAGTAGCAAGTGGGAAACTGAATTCATATTTCCCTTCCCTAAAAATTCTTGAAGGAAATAGGAAATGCGGCGTAGGTCGTAGGTACGTATTCTCATGAAATTGCCGCTCTTAAGAAGATTATAAAGAAAGGAGCCATCGGCAATCGGCCGGTGGATTCAATTTAGGAAAAAGTCAAAGTGCATTTACTGCATTTAGTGCAAAGTGCAACCAAGAAAAAGAAACGATTAGTAATTTATTTTATTTTATATCCGTCGTAATTGATAACAATAATTATTAAGTAATACAGCATTAAATTAATATTATATCCATCTTCTTGTTGGGTCAATCCAGTTCCCAGTTTAACCAGTGCAGTGTCCGGCTTTGCTGTTGAGCAACTTTATGTTGGCTGTGTTATGTGTGGAAATCGCACGTAACAGTTGACGGAAATGACGGACGACGGTGTAGAACTAGACCCATCTCACCCCTCTGGAAATGAGACTACTTCAACTTTAATTATTTCAAACCAGTTAAAGGGTACCACTCATAGTCCTGCTGCTTCATCCAGTTGCTGTTACGAAGGAGATAAACTACGTAAGTTTTTCACAATTTATACCTTTTGTGCTTTGAGAACTCACATTTTTCGGTACTTTACTGACTTTACTCAATTGTTAGTGCAATAACACCTGATAAAAAATATTTCAGGAGAATCTTTGGTATCCTCACAAGTCGAAAATATGCTTGAGTTTCTTTCCAAAAAGAAAGACTTGCGATTAATAAATCAACAACGATATGAAGCAGATTTAACTTCGGAGCAGCAGCTTGACAAACTCCATTCTCTTTTTGATTCCAATCCAGTCTCATTTTTACTGAGATTCGGTACTCATTTAGAACCAGTACATTTGGACTGTTTTTCAAATCTTAAAGGGTTAAATCCAGAAAAAAACTCATCCTTAAAATTGCACTTAATAGCGTTGGAAAACTCTATGAAAACAGGTAAATCACGGAAATCACACTTTATTGTAGTTGTTAAGCTTCATATACTCCTACGTTTAATTTCTTGTGCTCGTGATGTATTTATTTAAGGTATGATATCTTTGTAGCTAATAAAAGTGTGCTGATAAAGAACCGGCGTTACGAGGCTCTACAAAAGTTAGTGGACACGACAAATTACTTTACGGAGGAGGAAATGCAGCGTCGAAATCCTATTCTATTTGAACAGTTGATCGGAAGATACCACACCAAAGAAGAGCGGGAGGCATTCTTACAACTTTCGCAGGCCTCATCAACCACGTCTACGCCTTTGTCAGATATGCTTATGGCTCACATGACTCGACTGGACGGAAACGTGAGTGATCGCCGTCAAGAACAAGAAATGCAAATCGATGAAGAGGAAGCTGCGGATGAAGAGTATTTGGAAACAGATATGGACGAAGATGATTTGGGCTATCATAGTTCAACACGAGCTCAAAAATCCGATGGAACGAATGATGATGATGAAGTAAGGGAGGAAATAGATGAAGAGGAAAAAGACATGTTGAAAGAAGAATTCTTCACCTCGATGTATAGGAGTTTTTTGGAAGGCAAAGACGATGATTTTGACTATAGCACCGTCGACAGTAATGAGGAATACGACTGTGGTGAGATCCTTAATCAAGATGCCGAGGACAATTATTTTGACGCAGAAGAGAGTCAAAGTTATACTTGTTCTTCTGGCTTGTTGCAGGATAGTAGAGGTTGTGATGACGACGAAAGTGTGTGTACTATGATAAGTCCCAACAGTACACGTACCGACGATGAAAGTGAAGATGAACTAGACATTTACATGAGAACTATTGAAAAACAGCTGTAAGCAAATATAATTATAGTACAATGGATAATCAGTGGTACTATGGTTTATTGTTCGTCAGTTCATCTAGTGTTGGTGCTTAAGTAGAACTTTCCTAGTATAATTTTTTATACTTAATATCTAACAGTGTCGTGTTGTAAATAAAGGGGTTAAAAGAATTATGTACATTGTTGTTGTACGAGCGTAACGTATTCCGTTTATTTTCCAAACTAGGATTTAACCTGTTCTTAGCAAAGTCGAAGAGCACCCTTCCACACTAAATCACCGTTGCTTCTAACTCAGACTATTACAGAGGTAAAGACACGAGGTGTTGGACGGTCTTTTCTGCCGACAGAATACAGCCTTCGAAACCAGAGTAAGTAAATCCGTCTCCTGCTGCTAATATCGCTGGAGATTCCGATAGCACGACAAATCCAGGAGAATTCAAATAGGGTACTTCGACCTTTGAAAAAATTTCTCTCGTATCATTTGATATTACAGTTTTCAAATTGTGTTAACTAGAAACTAGAATGTGTAATTAGGTAGGTTCTTTAATTTTTTTACCTGAGAGTATCTCCACTTATGGCACTTTATAAATGTCGGTGGAATGTCTTCTATTGTTTTAATTTTTCCATCAATATGCTTCAATAAAACTTCCTCCATTTCATTCAAATTTTTCTCAACGTTGGCTGCACCAAATTTAACAGTAGTATGAATCACAACAGCAGAGCCGGTGCTTTGTACAGCTGTTGCAGAATGTCCTATTTCTCTCTTCTCATTTTCTACACTCCAGTATCGCAAGACAGGATCATTATCGATGTAATTAACCGCCTTTTCCCCCGACTTCAGCTTCAGTGGAGCATCATAAAACAGGCCTAGAGCAAATCTCGACGAGTACTTCACTCCAGCCAGATGCGGTTGTACACCTACCCAAGGAAAAGTCGCATGATGAAACAATTGCAATGTAATATTTCTAGTTTCAGTAGCCAATTGTCAGCTAGTGGTCATAAATATTTTAACGATTCTACATATAACAAATTCCAGGCGTAGCCAGCCAGCAATAAACTTCTTAATCGAATCACTTACCTGAACAATTTACTAGTGCATCTGCATCTTTTAGCTGTAGAATCTGAGGAACGGGCACAGTAAGTATGACTGCATCAAATAGTTCAGATTGCGACTGGTTGCCATCAGATGCTACTTCCTGCCCAGTCACTTCAACTCGTTTCAGACCATTGCAGTCCTTGATACTGATGGACTCGACTTTTCTGTTGAAGTGAGTGCATGTCACTTCTGCCTACAAGGAATCAAGTATATTTGTTAGGTATCATGTTGGTACAAGCCATTAAATGTCAAAATGACGCAAACCAAAGAATCAAGCTTTTTCCTCGATTTTAGACAAGCACAGCAAGTCGTGTAATGCTAATTCCAAAACAGATTGAGAAATGGGTTAATAGTTAATACCCAATATTAATAATATAATATAAATATTATATTATGTACTTGTGTACAAATGCTATAGCCTATTTCTATATTCTGTATAATATGCAATGGGCATTCATGCAGACTGGTTAACTCATCGTCAGTTAAGTATGGCTTAAATAGTGTGTACTTGATTTAAGAAAAACTTGACAACGCCAGCTGTTCCTTGGAGACAAACGAAATTCTCTTTATTCTCTTGGTTGGTTTTAAAGCCTGATACATCACTAGTGCGAAATTTGCGAATTATTCCATTCTTCGTCAAACCTATGTAAGTACATAACAAATGTGTAATTTTAATATATTGCTGCATTTATATGGAATTGGAACGACCCAGCACAGCAGAGCAGATATTATACGTAAAACCTACCTAAATAGAAATATTAAAAAATCAGATATCGTTAGTTTCATGTGGTTTGAAATAAAATACGTTATGCTAAAGAGAGATTTATAAATCTTTACACTCAAAGTACGGTTTGCTCCAACTATTGTTTTGTGTCTGAGTTAGGTACTGTGCCCCCAAATCTGCAAAACAGTTCGTGTTCTTTGGACTTCTGGAAGTAGAAAATCTTCCTCCAATTCCTCTGGATTTTTCCCACAAATGTATTTCTAATGGACACTTGAATTTTTCAGTTACCTGCTTGAGATTGTACGCAATAATTGAGCTTGTTGGACCGGCACCAATTAATAAAATCTTTTTAGGCATTTTGATGTAATACTAAGCCTCCCATAGGCGTCAGGCCTCAGGGGAGCGTATGTTGCTAAATAAATAAATAACGTAATACTATAATTCCCTTAAACGAATAAATTCCATTTAAAGACAAAAATATTAAAACGTGCACTTTTTTATTAATAGTGCAGCTGCATTCAGCAGTTGCAGCAAAAGTATGTTTTAGTTCTTTTGTGAAATTCCCGGTGTAAAGAAGTTCCTTGAAACCACTGAAGCTGAATGCACTGCGCTGCATGCATTATGCACACACGAAGGATACGAACGAAATGACGAATTAATTAATTTAATGAAATATGAAATGTAGAGGGTGCAGATGGGGTGCCCTGAAAATTGCGTTTAAATTCATTGCCTGTTCACAATTAACCCCTTTCACAATTAATTACTAATTATAATTACCCAAACTGCATCCCACATACATCAATGAATGCAAGTATTCAGCGTAATTAAATATCATTTAGCACTTAGTGTGAGTAGGACTAGGAAATAAATGTTGCTTATGTTTACAATGTTCAGTAGACTTTGAGAAACTAATGCATATTGTTTTTAATTTTCAGCAGAACCTACAACATCACGCTCACGGTCAGCAGATAGTACTAATAATACGTGCAAAAATGCAATTGTTAGACTTGGACGGTTTGTAACCGCATCGAAAGTCCACTACTCTCAGTACTTGACAAATGTGATTCCTCTCTGAGCTGCAGTTGCAGTGCAAATCGATTCCACTAAAAGCTGGCTGTTTAAACCTTCATATTATTTTAACCATCAGCTATTCCCGTTGGCGAATTAAGTAGGCAATTAAGCTTTCACTACATCGACATACTGACAAGATGCGAAACCTTTTTTAACTTGAAGCAACCTGGATAATTACTAGCTGTAAAATTTAGGTAAGTGGTAAACAAGCTTAAGCTTTTAAGGAATGAAAAAGTATAATTAATAATTTCATACTTGTTTCGTGTTAAGGTTTTATTGCAGCATGTAGAATAAATATATCGAAAAATGAGTTTTCAGAATTCAGAAATAACTTATCAGGATCCGAGATCGATACTAATAAGCTGGAAAAGCTTATTATTAGCATAATTGGGACTGTTTTTAAAAACAAGTTTTCAGCAGTGAATTCCAAAAACACTACTATTGTGTATTTGAAGATCTTTTTGATTTACTTTTTAACTTCATCCTATTTATATATTTACCTCGTCTGTTTACCCGTTCGAATTAATTTCGTCATTGTCATTGACTATAAGAACTTATTTGAACTCGTCCTTTTAACCGGGAATTCTGTTACTTGTGCATGTATTGAACTAACGGTAAGAAAATAAAAGAAGAAATTCTGTCATGTCGACAATTATTTTTTGTTGTTGAAAAAATAAACAGATCATAATGGGGGTCGCCGATTGATGTTGGGTGTACCTATTGTACTACTGTACTACCTACTGTACTACCTATATGTACCTATTAATGATAAAGCATTTTTTTTGCATCAAATAGTTTCAACACTTCTAAATAAAAGGATTAACGTACTGCGCTTAATAAATTCTGTATGACGCAATAACTCTCATAATGTTTTATAAGAGACTCGTGACGAATACTTAGTTACATAGTAGTTCTCAAGCTGACGTAGAAATTCTTAAAAGCAAATTGTTTCTGTAATTGGCAATTTGACTTATTGGCCTTGGCGAGTGAGGCGTGTGATATCCATGAATGAAATTACTACATGCCGAAATGCAGCCCAATGGAAATAGTTACGCAGATGAGATTCAGATCTTGCTTTTAATAGTTATTTGGCAACAAGCACCTAAGTATACTTGCTTAATAAACCCGGAAGAAATGTCCCCCAATGCCCCAAAACTAAAAAGTCAATCTTAGGAAAACATTACGTCAGACCCACTTCAGAAAAATGTCCCGTGTAAGTTTAGGTCATCGGTGTCAAGTAAAGACAAAGAATGGAACCGATTCTTTTTCGTTTACGAAATTAGGCCCAAACTTACAAAGGCTGCGTATGCACTACAATATATGTATTATACAGGTATATATACTACATAATATGTGCCTATTTTATTATTTGGTTGGAGTCTTAAACTGTCACATTGATGTTATGTAGTTTCAGTACCTGCTTTAGTATTGCAGACAGAAGCATATGAATGTGTGATCTGCAAGTAGGTGCTCACATTGTAGTTGTCATGTGTACTATTGCACATCCAGTGGCGTTTATATTAGTGATTGCCGGACAATCGCCTCGGAAATTGTGCAATTGAAGGACATCTGCTACCGGGCACTTGCCATTCGAGGTCTTTGTAAGACACTTGCCACCGAAACTACTAGAGAATACCTGTGTTTTTCAACTTTTTATATAATTATTAGGTACATATATTCTCTTCCGTTTCTTTCAAATATTTTTCCATTTTCTCGCTTTCAAGTCTCCGGAACTAATACAAACTATAGATCATTATTTAGTTGTCCTGCTGTAGTATACACTGCAGGTATTGCAGATTATTAACATTTGTCTAATCATGATTTTTTGGCGTCGATGTGTGCAAATAATTGTTTTAATTGACAATTTAACTTTTACATTCCTGTGACGTGATTAGTTTACTTTTTGCTATTGTTATGAGCGGCGTGCTTTTGTAATAATTTATTGACTTGCATGTAGATTTGGGTATGTTAGTACGCTACTGGGCTACTCTAAAGGGCGTAGTATCTCAAGCGACGTAACATATCAAGAGATAAAGAGAAAATAACTTTATTAGGCCACTATTGCACAACTTCAATAGCCTTCACGATTCGGAATCCAGCACAATCAATTTAAACAAAATTGATCATATTTCTTTTGTTCTAGTTTTATAGTTTACCATTACATGTTTTACATTATGTAAGGGGAACCTAATGTAGGTATGTAGCTGGATTTAAAAAGAAATCGGGATCGAGTAGCCCAGAGCGAGAAAATGAAAATGCACCTATGAACGTGTACTTGAAATAATGGAAACAAACATTTGCATTTGCTTTTCAAAATATTAGTTGTATAATGTATAAAACAAACATAAACATTTTTAAAAAAATTCTGTTTCGTATACTGAGTCCGTTGGGCTATCCTCGTTGGAGGACAGTGATGACTTTGTTTTTGTTAATAAAGCTTGTCTTTCTCTCTGTTGGACAGCCTGGAAAGGTTTGGCACTTGGGTGGCAATGTCCCATCCGATCCGGATCGCGGCCTTCGTGGGTGGCTAGTGTCCGCATTATCATTTAATTGTCCCTTGTCAGGAATCTATTCTCCCCACTTTGCATTTGGTTCTAGAAGTTACGCACCCATGGTAGGGGGGACATGGCTGAATCTGAATGAAATGAAATGCAGTTGTGGGTAATATATGGGCATTTAGATGTATGTGTAAATAATGTACTTACGTTATTTGTATTGTCAATAACAATGCCTCAAATAAAGTAAAAAAAAAAAAGTAAAAATACAATCATGATTGCCAAAGCTTATCGATGAATGTCGAACGAAAAGAACTCAAGACGGTGGCGGGGGAGAAGTTACGAATAAAATGTTATAATTCTGCATACCAAACATGTCCATTTCAAACTTCGTTATTATACAACTCTCCTATTTCCTATTTTGAAAAATCTCCGAATTTGTTGACACTATTTTATCTTGGCCATTTCTATAAATACCCTATTTATTGTCTCTATATCGTGTAATAATTATTTTTACTTGGTTGCCACTATAAAATATTCTGGTTTTGACACCAAATTAGGAAAATACACCAGACAAATTATTAATTTGTATATCTTAAAGAATCACCAGAGATAAAGACATACTTTATTATGTACTCAAAAACCCTTGAGGCTTTTAATTTTTTCTTGACCGTCTCCAGTACCCCAACTGGTTATTACAACGAAAGCCACCCTACATCTACATATCCTATTTTTCCGAAACTTTATCTCCCAACGGTATCTTTTACTCTATTTATAGGCCTATCTTAAATTGTGGGCAGACATCTTTGTCCGCTTATATTTTTAATTAGTCTTACAGTAAGAAAATGAATGAATAGTTAATGCAAATTGAAAAAATGTATGTATATGGTACAATTAAATAGACGGCAGACGGTATGTATATGCTAGTTTCTCTAATGAAAGGCGACGGAGCCAAAGTAATACATGCGCATACTTTATTGTTAATCTTTAATAAAATATTTCTTCTAATTTGTGAGAGGAGGATTCTGGTTTAGATATATTGTGAAGTGGAGTGGTAAGCTTATTTAGTCACATGGAACTTGGTGGAACTTGGAACGTTGTTAAGTTATTCATGTACATAGCTTAGCTAATAATGCATTAGAATATTTATATTAAATCAGTTACCTACCTACGAATACCTCTCGTCTCTTGACTCTCTTGTCGTCACTCAAACATTCACTTGTAGGCAACATATACGTATATTTATACGGGAAGTAGGGTCTATTTTAATTTTAAATGAGCAGTTTGTTTGTTTTACTATAAATTAGGTTATGATGCCTAAGTTAGGCTACACAAATATTTTGTATTAAAGGACTGCAGACAAGCTTCTTTTTTAACTGTTACGAGTATATTTTATAGGCCTGTAATACACTCTTTACCTGCTCATACATTCGGGACATTAGCACATTGTTTCTGTACTAACGGTGAGGTTACATGGAATGATAGGAAATATGCCTCTGATAAGTTGGAAAACAAAGTTACATAGACTTAAAATATAAATATAATTAATATGAGAATATGACGAAAAGCAAAAGCGGCTAAGTGACAGTAAATAGGGATAGGGACAGAACCAGTTCTGCGTTCAGGGACACTCAGCCAAAGACCCAAATACAACCTTTTGATCCTTTTGGCTTTTAGTCATTTTTAGCCATTAGTGTGTTTAAGTTACTTTGGTTCTGTGAGCTTTAAAGGCCAATGAGTTGTAGAGACTAAGAGCCTTATTCTCTGTACGTTTTTGTAGGTGAATTTGAATATTATTTGGAGTCCATTACAGCAGTTTATATTATCCGACTAGTATCAACTACTATTGTATCACTTATGTAAGCATCTGTGCATTCATTGGGAATTATTATCTGGATTTCTGGATTGATCACTTCTCAAACTAATCATTTCGTCACGTTCCTGCTCAATCATTATTCAGGCTCACCAGTCAAGTCACTGGCACTGAGTAGTCTGTATTCTTCCTACTTGGATTATAAATAAATTATAATATTCAACTTCACAAGTCGGTTCTTGGCCTTTAGCAATATCTCTAATAATTGTCCATCAGAGTCCATCCTTCAATTGATTTCGTGCTACTTTGTCTGGACTCTACGAGTCGTCCAACTCTTCTCTTTGGTGCTCTTTAGTGTTAGTCAGTCGCAGGTTCGCCATCACTTTTTAATTTCGGTAAAATTTTTATTGCCTCATTCATTATTTTTAAATGTATACAAATAAATACAGTGCATACCTTAGGTTATATTAGGTCCATGTTACATTATATTAATAGAAGAATGGTGAATAGATTTATAACAAAGCAGATTGATCATTGATTTCTTGAATCTTTTGCGTTTAACAAATTCTTCAGTTCTGCGCTATATACATCTTTTCTGCAGTTTTTTGAGTAGTGAATTCCCGTTCCTAAATCTGTGGTCATTTTATTAGCTTTTTGGTTTGGTAGGTTGAGTCTTATTTTTATGCGTAAGATCTAGACCCTACGTCACAAGTCGTTTCTGGGTTGGCTTCACAAAATTTGATGGACATTAATCAGCTGCGTGCTCTTTCTTCACTCTGAGTTTGGCCGATAATAATATTATAAACTACAATCTTTATACAAAATTGATAAATTATCCTTGTAGCAATAATGAATAAAACATTAACGTATTCATTACAGTTTTTTCTAGATTTGTACAAGTTAGTGCTCGATGAGTTGAATTGAAAATTGAAAGTTCGAAAAGATACTCACTTTACAAAACTACATACAAATGAATACTAATTTACACATTTCACATGTCGCGACCTCGCGACTGACTGGCGATGATAAAAATGGTTCTTTGAAGTGTGTGGTATACAATATTAAGGGACATTGGAAACATTAAGGTTTAATTTAACGTGATTGTTTATTTTTGCAATTAGGTTGGCTTTTTCAAAACAAGTTCTCCTGATAACTGTAGCCGCATGACGAAGAATATAATCTTCAATCGGTTTTCGATGAAAGGAGCACGGAAGAACGTGTATTTTTTCCTATCAACTCACAACAAAAGGACTTCTGTGTGCCATTTAGTTTTAAATATTCGTGGATTGTTAAATTTTGGTCCCATTAAAAATATATTCTGTGTGGCCAAATTGAATTTCCATTCTAAACGAGGGTCACATTTAAACTAAAACCTGTTAGCTGCCCCCAAACGGCAATCGGTAATAATTAAAAAATTCAAAATGAGTGATAAAAATAAAAATAAAGGTTATGGGTCAACAGCTGTAACCAAGACAGACCCTTTGTTCGACCAGTCTGTAATGCGTGCAGCAATGATAGAAGACATGCACGAGGGTTTTATTAGTCAAATTCGACTTCAGTCTCAAAATACAGATGGTCCTATCATGGCTAATTTCCATATACCAAGATTGCGAAGAAGGTAAATACAAGAATCATAATTTAATAAATCATAAGTCATAATATAGTGTAAGTCTAGGTAACTGTGATCGGGAGTTGATTTTGATAGGCAAAATTAAACCGTCAATTGTTTCATACTATATTATATTAAATCATAAACGTTACTGTGGGTTTATATGAACATTTTTCAATTATGTAGGCCAATGCTGAGAACTAAGTCTGAATCCGATTTTGGAGCTCTTGTAAACGAAGACGTTGAAGAAATGCGAAATAAGTTGATCAAACGATACGGGAAGGGTACCGCCTTTCCACTTAAAGGAGTACCAAAATTAACTCGAAAGCAAAAATTAGTTCTTGCGTCAATCGCTCTTGTTGATTTTACTAGTTTCTGTGCTATGGCGATTTTAGCTCCTTTCTACCCTAGCGAGGTATTTTTATGTTCCTTTACTTCCTTAGTTTCTAAATATCGAGTAGTTATTGTGATAGAAAATAAATTTAATTTTAGTTTTGTGAAATCAATTTTTAATTTGAGTACACTACTTGTAGGCTGCTAAGAAGGAAGTTCCTAACTCTATATCCGGATTCGTGTTCAGTGTCTACGCATTAGTCGTCTTTCTCTCTTCCCCTCTTATGGGAGTCGTTGTATGTCAACTTTTTTATTTCAAGCTCTCATTGCTTACAATACTTACCTGTCCATTTACATTAACAGTGTACGTTCACATTTTACTGACCTATTATTTCTGACAGATCACTCACGTGGGACCGAAATTCATGCTCATTGTCGGAATTATCCTCGGAGGATGTTGCAACATTTTGTTTGGGTTGGTAACATATGGCAATTTGGTATTCGGTTTTATTTTTAAGTAATTATACTCACATTTTGTTGAGTACCTAATTGACACCAGACACGGTATATCCACAGGTTACTCGATCGCATTGATGGGATGACTACTTTCATCGCGTATTGTTTTGCTGTAAGAATATTTGAAGCTCTTGGAGCATCAATGATTGCTACATCGTGCTACACTTTTGTTGCCCAAATATTTCCAGATAATATTGGCAGTGTACTTGTAAGTAATTAATACCGCTTAGTTTAGGAAAGAGTAAGCTAGATTCGTACTAGGCGTTATGGAAAGAAGCTCAGAGTCATAGTGTCTGCCTGTTTTTTTTTGTTTACTGCAGGGTATTCTGGAAATTTTTGTGGGTCTTGGTTTAAGTGTTGGACCAGCGATTGGAGGCCTGCTGTATGATGTGAGTGCATCAATATTTTCGAGATTGATCGGGATTACAAGTTGTAATGTTTTTCTAGCCCTTTGTGCTTAACTCTGAATTTTGACACAGTGGGGCGGATATGGTCTTCCGTTTTTCTCTCTCGGAGTTGTCATGCTCCTTACTATACCAATAAATGTGTACCTTCTTCCTACGAGTGATTATGAAGATTCGCCTCCGTCGTCAGTTGGCGCAGTTGGACTTATTAAACTACCGGCTGTGATTATCGTCTGTTTAGTTATCGTAGTTGTTTCAAATACTTGGGGATTTTTAGATCCAACATTGGAACCACATCTGCGTGAGGTAGGTCAATTTATTTTACTTAAAGCTATTATTAGCAAAATCAAACAGATCAGGTTTATCATAAGCAAACGAATCCTACTAAAACCCGAATAAACTCTAACACTCACAATCAGTCTAGTCTAGGGTTACAGCCCCCCAAGGATCCTACGCAAGGAGCGACAGTTCTCATATAAAAATAATTTACAGTTTTTTATTATTACAGTTTAATTTATCGGCGAAGCAGCTTGGATTGTTCTTTCTTCTGAGTTCAGTTCTGTACGCTCTATCTAGCCCATTTTGGGGGTGGTTGGCTGATAAGGTGGAAAATACTTGGGTGCTTATGGTAATTGGCCTGCTTTCATCTGGAGCTGGTTTGCTATTGATTGGTCCGTCGCCATTGATTGGGCTTCCAAAGTAAGTTCTCGCTGTAGTATACATGTGCAAAATTTTAATATTTCAGTATTCAATCTAATTAATTACATGGGGTTTGTTTACTTGCCAATTATTTTAGCACAATCTGGATAAATATCGTTGCCCTAATTATTCTGGGAACTTCAGTCTCAATGGCGCTTCTTCCGACGTTTGAAGCTATTTTGGATTTTGCTGTGTAAGAAAATTTCCACATACTCCTATGTAAAGGGAAACTGTAATATGTGTTGGTGGGATTGTATCGTAATGAATGATCCTAATTTTTGTAAATAGAGAAGCGGGATATAATGACGATTTATCAACGTATGGCGTTATAGCTGGACTGTGGTCGTCAATGTACTCTCTCGGGTAAGTTCTTTCGGAATAAGTCATGGGGAAGCGACATGATGTGCAAAGTGTCGGTTTTATGCAGTTTTGATGTTTACGAACAATTTTGTTGATAGGGAAGTTATAGGTCCATCGTTGGGAGGATTTTTACTGGATAACTACGGATTCCCAGTTTGCTCAACGGTCATGGCAGGTTTATGTGTTGTAATGGTAAGTTCAAAATAAAGTAGCTGGAAACTGTTTATTCCCTTCCATCTTTGTAAATAATTCGGAAGGCATCATTTGGTCATTTATGTGCCAGTGCAGTGTGATAATGGAATTTCGTTGTGATGTAGGCGCTGGTGGTTCTAGTCTACTTCCTGTCTTTCCACCCAAATTCCAATAGAGACAATTCTCAAAAATCTAGAGAAAAAATTACTGAGAACTCGGACAGTGGAATTAGTGAAAATGATCGTACATCTGCTACTTCTTCCTCGACGTCACTCTACACTCAAATAATTCCCGTAGAGATTGCCAATGAAAAAACTCCACTATTATCTAAAAGTTTAAACGCAAGCCCAACAGATCATGCAATTACTAATAAGCTTGTGAAGGATTTTACTGTTGCATTGGAAGGGACAACCAATCCAGTGGAGGTACCTGCTTCTCCAGAACAATGTGGATTTGATTACAGCTTCAGTTTTCCAAAAGTTTTGAAAAATGTTAGTGTGACTGAATTTGGTGCCGTTGAAGTGTAATTTATTTTATAGCTTAATTGTTTATAGACAACTGTTTTTATCTTGCACAGGTTTTATAGAACACCAGTTTTTGGATGCAGTAGTTCAGTTGGATTTACTTATTTGTTATGTTATTGGGAAATTGAATTGCTATTACTACGTACGCTTGCAACGAAAGGATTTTGTCAGCTGTATTGTTTTATTAACTGTAAATTACAATGCCCATATGCCCAAGCTTTTTTTTTTTTTTACTAAATTCGAAGCAAAAGGGATAATTGGTGTATGATTAACAGTAGGAATTAGTGATTTTCGACGATACATTTTTGGGAGCATCATTAGTTCGATTCAAAAGACGCAAATGGGTAGAAAAATATTTGAAAACGGTCTACGGAGATTAATTGTCTATCGTCATATTATATTATAATAATTTTTACTAGGTACTTACTTCACTTCCCTAACCATTAACACTCATCGTTGGGTGAATCCTCTTTGAAAGTGTGTGTGCAATGCTTTGGTCGTTGGGTCTGTAACAGTAGTTATTATGAGCTAAGAGCTAGTTATCTACATTAGTTGTAAGCCATTTGTGTTAGAGTTATTATTTATTGCCTTAACCAATTGGTACATTGCTCCAGCAACTATAGAAAAATTACTTATAACTTATCCCGAATTCCTCAGCGATTATTGGTAATTATGCAAGCGTTCTGGGGTATTTTGGCTTGCATGACTGCTAGCCATGTCCTCAAGTTTTCATTTTTGGTGGCTTTAATAATTAATTATGGCACGTTTGAGTGGTTACAAATAAGTTAAACGACTTTTTACAATACTGTGATTATAGGGCTCAAATCTTTTTTTTACTAATTATTTCCATTGTTAGTGCTAATGAGCTGTGATTTAATAGACTAAATAAAATTAGATCGTCGCGAACGTGACATGTGAATGAAGTTATGTAGTTATCGTACATCGTTAAACTCAAAGAATTTGTTGGCAAATGCTAAGAAAAAAAACGTGAAATGCTTGAGTACTTAAGTTTGTATGTAACATATTTTATAGTATGCTGCATACGTTTCCTGAAATACTTCGGTTTTAAATAATAGCAGCTAATTAATGTACGTAATTCTCTGGATAGTGTACACCTAATGTAAAGATGGTTAACTTTCTTATCTATTCATGGAGTTAAAAAAGCTATTCCTCAAAAAGCCTGCCTTTTTCACACAATGTTTGGAAATGGGGTTCGACATTTCTTCTAGGAATTTTGATACACAAAATAAATGTGTTAATTACATTTACAAGCAGTGTTAGTTCAAACCCTGTCTGCCTGTGTGGTATTCTACCCAAACTATACGATGCATTCAAAAATATTACATAGGAATTTATCGGAATACGGTCCGTGATACAACTGTGAGCATGCATGCATACATTTTTTCTAGTGACGACTACTGGCGACACGAGAATTTCTGATTGTATTAGAATTTTCCTTGACGCTTTGTTCCCTAGATTGAAATTGAAAATAGAATATTTTTGTGCTTGGTCAGTAAAATAAAACAAATGTGTAATTTTGTAAAAAAGCAAGAAAAAAAAGTAAACAAGATTTAGAAAGTTGAAATTTTGTGTTTAGGCCTGCAATAAATTAGATTACTTAATAGACAAACACGACTTGTGTAGGTGCACAAGAATACAGATTTATTGCAGTTTTACCGCATCATGTGCAATATTTTTACACATATTTCTGGACCACTTAAAAATATTTCGGGTATAAGCTAATCGGAATAATACACTTGCAAGTACACTGCCGTTGACTGCTGCTCTGACTGATATAAATGACGTTGGTTGGTACATAAAGATAGGTGTACGTTTACAAAAACAGTCCTGCCTGCAACCACTGGCTATTTATACGTAAGTACTCTTCTAACACGTAGGCACTTACCCACCTGGGTCTACACAAGGCGATTTAAAAGAGTTCAATACGGAAGGGGTTACAAACAATTATGTGTCTACAACTAAAATGCTAAACTACCAACACTAAACTTTTACAAGTACAATATAACAAGAAGAATAACGTAGGCATAAATTAAAATAATTTGACTTTATATTTGGATGATCAATGGTCTTGGGGAACCATTACGTCAAAAGCGTTTTTCGTCAATCTTTCAAATATTTTCCGTATTAGTTTCACGTTTCACCTTATGTATCGTCCAGTTGTCCACTTTAGTGTGAATCCTTCATCTAATAACAAGTTTAAGTTATCCAGTCGGAGAATGTTGACCTATAATTTATTAAATTACATACTTAAGTAAAACAATACATAAACGAATAAAGACGATAGAATGACACACGACACAAACAAAAGCGATATGCACTCACGTCAGAGTTATACGAAAATTGGAAGTCAACGTTATTTAACACAACTGACGTCACATTTCCTCGGATCCCACGAACTTGAACATTTCCCAAATACATTTTTGCTTCTGGGTAGCCCCAATGATCCACCGTCATGTGAAGATCATTATTAGAGGCCGTCAAGGAGAACTTGTTGTACGTCCCTGAGGAGTACGCAGCTGTGTATGCAATACAATAAAGACTTTAATTACCTGTAATAGAATTTTATTTTGTCAAGCAGAAATATTAAAACTGGTGTCCTGAATTACCATTAGACACTCCATCGTCCCAAAACAGTAGACCAGAAGCATTGGCCTCCTTCGACAGGAACGCGGTGATCTCAAACTTACTCGTTCGGCTGCAACATGGGACATTCAGTCATATAAATAGCTATGTATACTTTATATGGTACTCAAACTGTAATAAAATACTATGTCAATCACTATACACAACAGCGTTCACAACTGAGTTCTACACAGTTGCAGTTAACTGCATCTCCTTGAGGTTGGATAACTTGGTATGATCACCTTTTTTCAGTCGTCTGTCCAGGTTCCTGCGTCACAATGATGCTTCCACCACGACAGTAAATTGGAATCGAATTGTTTGGGATAAGTGCGCTGTAGGATTCTCCAAAGGAATCATGGACAATGTTTTGAAAGTAGTACGAGTACCAGTACCCCTTCGGAAGATATATCGTTAAATGATCTTCTTTAAAATCCGGAGTAAGAATTGGAGCCACCAAAATTGATGGTCCAAACATGAACTGATCTTCTATCGATAATGAATTCACATCATCGTAAAACCTACATAAACAAATCAGTGTACGTCTCATGTTTACTCAATTAAAACAAAGGTTACTCCTGAACATTCGTAAACGAAGACGATTAGGGATGATGAACATACTCATAAAACATTGGCCGTGCAACTGGTTCACCGGTGATGTGGGCGTGAAAGAAAAGCGTGTACAAGTATGGAAGGAGCCTATACCGGACACTTAGCGTCTCTTTGGCTGCATCAATAACTTCTTGGCCTAAAGAAGCCGGATCTTGAGGCTGCTCACAAGAAAAACATGCCCAGTAATTATGACGCTAAATGCTGGATGTATCATTGTTAGATTAACATTCGGACGAAGGACTCACAATTCCGTCATCGGTGTTATGATTTCGCATGAAAGGGTAGAATGCCCCAAGTTGTTGCCAACGTTTGCACAGGTCTTTGGTGGTGTTTCCATTGAATCCGCATATATCCGCTCCCACCATCGGAATCCCGAACAAGCCATACGACAGAATGGCAGGAATGGATTTCTTCAAATCGTTCCAACTCGAGTAAACATCTCCCGTCCAGCTTCCACCATAATGCCCTTGTCCAGGATAACTGGATCTCGAGATTACGAATGGCCGCTGAGAAGTAATATCGCCAAGCGCTCTAAACATGTTTTTAAATACCGAACAAGAATGTAGGCATCGTTAAAACAATTTAGCAACCGTTCCAGTAAAAAACTTAAAGGGTCTACCAGCATAGCTTTGTAAATCACTGTGTTAGAAAGACCGCAAGACAAAAGCAACACTAAAGGTTCTATAACGCTAACGCTCACGAGGCCATGAGGGTCACTAGTTCTTCGGACTCTCACGTCACACGCCTAGGCAGGGGGCGCGATTACCGTTACGCTTTTGTTGTACTCATTTTTCTTAGAATTACCAAAAACTAGCTCAAACTTTAATTGCAATCCAGAAGCCACAAGTGCAGCTACATTGTAGCTTCTAAACAACTTAAAATATTATTTGCATATGAAGGGTATTTCAGACGAATTTCGAACCGTCCTTTGTCAAACGCTGTAGATGAAAGGACAAAATAAATTCTTACTTGTAAGTTGCAATTGTTTCTTGGAGTCCATACAGGTTGTGAAGATCATAATGCCGTCCTCCATACTGTTTAGCAGACATGCAAACTGTCTTAAAGTATAATACGCCTCCGTCGATATGCTGTGGAACAATCATCATGTTGCCATTAGACTGGTAAATCGGAACAAGCCACGGCAAAACACACCCATCACCCATGAACTGATCATTTCTGAGCATGTGAAATGTGGATTTCAAATACCAAACTATTACAGAAATCATTTCAGTTTTGCATTTACACACAATATCATTTTCCCTAACATAACAAGAAAAACCATAGGCCCCTTCACGTCTGTCTCTACGTTTAATCGGTTTAATGCTCATTTCCGAAGGAATTGAATTGAATTGAATTCCCATTATTGCGTGGGAATTTTTCGGCGCGGCGGTTAAAATTCTCTTTTACGAGTTAATTTAGAATGTTTAAAATACGATGTTTACGGATGAATAGGTAACTAGTTGCTGCTAATATTTTCTACTGAACTATTATTGATCTTAGTGGTTAATTAGGGTACCATTTTCCGAGGTATACTGTATCAGCTGGGGTTAATCAGTTATAAAATGGAATGGTAGTATACTGTTAATACCGTAGTAATAAGAGTTCTCACGGAATATTGAACCGCAATAACTATTACGTTTTTTTGTTTTTTTATGAAATATTCACAACCTTCACCTGTTCGACAAATGCTTGAACTTAGACATTTTTCATGTGTCACTCACAACATCGCACGCATTGTAACCCGCATTAATAACGATTTTCAACTGCGTATATGTTATTTAAATGCTAATAACAATAGCCGCTGAAACTAAATTATTTTAATTTAAACGCAACAAAATCCACAAATTAGTTAACCCCCAAAAAAAATTCTACGAGAAAACAAATTGCCGGAAAAATACTCGAAAAATTTAATATTTTTTTGTTTGTGGTAAGAAAAGCATGATTTATGCATTATGACTTACAGGAACATACGGAGGATGATCCAACTTAGAATTTGCTGGGCATCCGTCCTTTTCTCCATTCAAAAAGTTAGATGGGTCATTCATATCCTAAAACAGTAAATACAGATTTTGCTCATTTGCAAATTTTTTAAAACTTTATTAAAATTTTAATTTTTCAGTATCAATCGGAATTAGGTAGTTCCGTGGGAAAATTCTTAACAAGGCACTGTATAAGCAACTGCTCGTAATTATAAACCATTTCACAATCTAAATGGTCACACTTACAATCCAAGCACCATCAATATCGATTTCTTTGCGAAAATTGTCCAGCTGAGTCATCCAGTAATGCGTCACATTAGGATGAGAGAAGTCTGGCCATACGGTAGTTTCACGATTCCAAACTTTCCCAACAAATACTTTCCCTTCGTGATTCTTAATAAAGATATCACTTACAATTCCGTCATCATAAGGTGAATAACTTCCTGTACAAAAATTAAAAGTCTCAGCACAAGCATGGAAGCACAGAATGCATATCAACGATATATTTAACAGTGATAGCATATTAGTTACAGTTATAAGTATGTAAGCATTATAACATATACAAGCTCCAAAGTTTCCGTTTACCCGGACTTTCGCTGGCACTCACACCTGGGTCTATAAGGGGCACATAGCGCATTCCTCTCTGGAAAAAAAATATTATTTCATGTTCAAGTGCTTTCAGGGGTAATAGGTTTTAAGAATGTAGAACATTGTAGTAACTACCGCGTGAAGAGATTTCACAAATTCTGGTAGTCCTTTGAATTTTGCTGGGTCGTAAGTAAAGTCGTTCCGATTTTGCATGTAGTCTAAGTCGTTCCACTGGACATCCTATTAGAATTTATTGATATCGCAGTATATACATAAAGTATCACATGATGTCTAATTTGAATAAAGCCACAAATATTCTGTAATTTACCACTGGTATTCCAGCCGCGATATTCTGGTCCAGAATCTGAGCAGTGTGGTTGAGCGACGCATAGTTGAACCGACAGAGGTGGAAGCCCAAAGACCAGTAGGGTGGTAACATTGGCTTTCCAATCACATCAGTGTACTGCGAAATAACATCAGCAGGCCTTGGACCCAAAAATATTCGGAAGTCTAAAATTCCACCGATGGTGCGAAACGTGGCAGCCACAGATCCGTACTGTTTCTGAAGGATAACCTCTGTTGGAATTTAAAAGAATCACAGACACTGAAAACCTGGATTTGGACTTAAACAAGTATTTCTTGCAACTAAAATAAATTATTTAAATTTTACAATTAAATTTGTGGGACATGGAATTTCCTTAACCAAAAGGTTAAGGAAATGCATTTCTTTAATTAAATCAACAAATTATTAATTAAAGACAACTGGTTACTCACCCATGGCGTTACTGTTCGCAAGGAAAACGCCGTGTGCTTCCCCATTATACGGGTTAACGGCTAGAGCAAATGGATGGCTCGAATACAAATTTTTCTACAATGCAAAAATGTAGTGTGTACTTACGTTTTACTAAACGCATTAAATATAATTAAATTCGGCTTCCAATTAAAAAAATGAAGGACATAAAAAATGAAAAATACATTTTCGGTGGGTACAGTATCGTGGTTAAAGAGAACTGATCGACTCCAATTAGAACTCCTCTTGAGGGTATCCACTACTTCACCGATTCCATACACAAATTCCGTATTTAAATTTGAGGTGAGTTCCAAGAACTGTTCCGTGAAGACAAGCGGTGTGTTTAACGTCGAAAATCTAGAATTTGAAAAGGCACTGCATCAAGTGCACCATCACCAGCAGCATCCACAAATACCAAGCTGTAGGCTGTAATTAGATCACTCTGCAAAGTACTCCTGGACTGGACTTACACTGGCCGGAATCCACCTTTCCTTACAACCATAATACCGGAATCCGTGGTTTTAATTTCATAATTTGTATTTTCAGCCTTTACCTCTGGGGGTTGGTAATTCAACGGAACTTCAAATCTTTTGCTCGTTGGATCGAACACCTGTGGAACATAGGAAAAGGATCCTGCTAAAGTCATATCTGTAATGGGCGAGAATGGGGCAGACGACTCTGCTTAATAAATGATGAAAAAAGTGAATTACTTTAATCCTGACAGCGTTTTCAGTCTCGTAGAACACATCTACTTGTAGTGTACCCACAGGATTCGGATACGGTTGCGGGACACTGTTTTTGATGTGTGCGAAGCCAGTAAGGCCAAATGGGGTGGAATTAAATTCAGACCACGTGTAGTAGGAGAAATGCTGCTTGTAGTGACACCATGGAGCCGCTGAGTTGGCTTCTAAAGGTTGCCAGCAGCATCCACGCTCCAAACATTCTATTTCGTTGGCATTGCTTTCTTGGGGAAAGCAGTCGAATTTACCAAAATCTCCATTAGCACTAGAGCACTCACTTAAGTCTCCTGCTCTTCCATCGAATGCATCTTTAAGAGGGAGTCCATAGTTTTCCTCCTAAAATACCGGAACAATATTATTGCTACAATAAATGAGCAACATTTACGAAAGTGTGGCAAAAGCAATGAAAAATCCCTTTCCGATTTTTCTATTGCAGTCCAGTAAAGGTTAAAAAAAGCAAAGTTAAACACTTTACAGGGATTTTTTAAAACGATTGATTACACTATATCAAGACACAAGTTTAGTCAGAAGTTTACTTACAGCAAGCTTAAAAGATGGATTCCAAAGATCGCTTATTAAAAAGTAGGAAGTTGTCAATACTGTACAGAGAAGGAAGCCATAGAAGATCCAACGAAGGAGTATAGCCCAGTAATTTTTGGTTTCTTTGTTTGGTTTGAGCATGAGTTCTTGATCATTATCCATGCCATCAAAACTACCGTCAAAGTAGTGCTTGTCGCTCTCGTCTTGGTTCATCTCATCCGCACCCAACACTTTGGCTGGACCCAAGTAATCCGAATGACGAAGAACTTTCATTTTCAATACAATCGGAACACTCATTATAGTGTAAATTTCAGGTAAAACTCTTACAATAATTCGTCGGAGCAATATAGGCAATTTGAGCGGTTCGTGCAGTAATCACAAGTGTTGCTTTTAGTATCCATAAAAACATGCAACAAAAATTGGGGTACAGCACAGTCATTTCACAAGGATCTTCACAGATCTACAATAACATTATCTTATTTCTGACGAGGTACGGCCGACAGCAATCCTTTTGAGCCGAATATTCCAAGCCCATTCGAATGTGGAACTGTCGTATGCAGCCTTTGTATCAGTCCACTTAGATTTATTATCAGTACAATTACAGGTGGTAAGGTAACCACAACAGACTGGGATACAAGCTCTATCTAAAGACACAAAAGGCACATGAACCAAATGACGACTGGGAAAATAATTGGAAAATTGGAAAATACTCTGACTTGGATAAACATTAAAGCCATTTGAGAGAGATACAAAATTAATTCAATCAAAGCAAGGGCGACCTGCCCTCCATCGAGGATATCCCAACGGACTCAGTATAAATTACAAAAATTTGATGGTTATCCATTGTAGTCATTACACAAAATAGAAAATTTCTTTACCGCAGATGAAATTGTAATCTAGCTAGATCCAAAATACACCATGTTAAAGAAACACGAAGATTTACAAATATTATTTTTGATGACATTGATTTTGATATACATATATGCTATGAAAGTTTTTTTTCTTTTCCCATCTCGGCTAAAAATATGATGAATTCTGAATTGTTTCTGAACTTAATTACGCTTAAAGAGATGCACAAAATACGATCTGGGCGCTCACCAACTGAGGTGGACCGGATGAAATTTTAACTGAATCATTTTATCAAATATTAACCGCTAATTCGGTATATTCTTCCGTTTGTGCTTCTACTACATGTGTAACATTTTACTATCTGATCATTGATCTCTCTGAATTTCAGACAGCATAACTTAATTGAAATGTACATAAAGTGTTATATAAAAATATAAGCATACATATGTATATAGCCCTCAAAGCAAAAATGCAATCACTAATCACCCACGCCGAGTATTTGTTAGATTTAAGATAAGTTAATTCAATTCGTCAAGTAGTTAAAGAGCAGCAGCTGTACAAAGGCACTCGCATTAGCCCCCTTAGGTAGTACTCTGCAGCGGAGGAGATTAAGCAAATAAGCATACTAGTACTGAAGCAAGCAATATGAATGATGCGTACGATAAAACCATAATTAAATATGGTAAATATTTACTTTGAGCACTAGGCAGATACAGTGTATGTAAATCAAGTACAGAGGCAACTTCTACACACATCCAGCAGAAAGTGCATTCTTTCACTGCACACCAGCTACAGACACACACATTCAAAAGAACTATTTATTACTCTTTAGCGATACAATTAATTTATGAACATACACAATTCGCCTCCAATGCACAGTACAATTCAACACTTACATACAAATTCTTTTACATTGATTATTCCCGAATAATAAATACTAAAACAGAACTAACAGATAGTTTATAGAAATGTTTGTAAAATTGTAATGTGCTGAAAGCTGTCCAACTAAAACTATTGCAGTCAGGATTATGTTGAATGTGCAAGGATCTATAGTTTTGGCTTACTAAAGATTACTTACCTTGCAATGACTTTTTCATACTTTGAATAGAACTACAATAAATTCTGGGAATTTGGTTGTTATTTAGTATTATCCCGCGTACACTTTTTACAAACCTGTTTTAACAACGTTTACTTACACCTCATTGATCTGGAAAAAACTTGGAAGTGGATGTGACAATGAAATTCTGCGTTGACCTGGCCATTCCAAGTTGTCTGACAACTGATTAAAACATTAGAAGTTGTGTTCCACTGACTAATAACGATATTAATATCGTTCAACGATCGTTGGACTGTTGACCTTCTTTTCTTGTCTTCTTTACTCTCTTCTCTTACGAAACTGACAAGTGATGATGTATTGAAAGATCATTGCTATAAAGATGAAAGACTAATCAGCAGTTAAACCACATCCTTTGCTCACAGATAAACCCTCTTCCATTTTAAAAATGCTCGGCGGTACGTCGTTGAACCTTTATAATTCAACTATTTAATATGCAGTCTCTGCTCTTTTAATTACGTCGTACAGAGATGTAAAGGTACGTGAGATGGAAGGGGAAATGCAACTCAACAAATAAAAATCAATCATTCACCACTGTCATCGATATAAGCAAATTCCTCTCTATTGCTACAATACTATGTGTGTACTAATTATTATAGGACCTGGTACTTAAGCAAGCTAAATGAAAACGTGAACAACTACCAATTCAACATTGTGGCATGATCAGTAAATATTTGATTGCTTGTGTAAAGTACACTGATGGGTAATGCGATGATCTGTCAAAGCAGATGATACGCATGGAACGCCTGCAAAGATAGTGACCGTCACCGTACTTACATCAGTCTTTCTCCTCACACAATGAATCTCGATCAAACTGACACTCACTACAACCAACTGGAAGACACGGCAAATAGGTCACCTTTTTTACGCAGTCCTATGGAGTTTTTAAAACAAGCGTAATACGCCCACCAGTTTCTGACTTAATTGACATTTTGTTATTTAATAATACATTTATTTATTAAAACACTAACAGTATCAGTAAACAGAGGTAAATTGAAATCGTAATTTAAAGAAAGTTGACAGACCCGCCTTGTGAGTAGTTGAGCAGAGTTGATCTTTTTGCGCACCAAACCAAATCCGATGTAAATAAAAGTAGCACTGGCAGCAACAAGCAGTGCTGCCCAAAATTTTCGCTAGTCTAGTCAAGTCTAGTCACGTCCAAAATCAAATGCAGCTAGTCTAGTCTA
>JAQFZC010001359.1:0-31150 GCA_034695205.1 Dicyrtoma fusca
GTTCACAAGCAACCACACTTGTGGACCAGTCCACAGGCGCCAGGGACTGAAACGCTCGTAGACCACGACATATACATATGTGTAATATAACAATACCTTTGTGTGCATTTACCCGATTCTGGTTTGGCAATGAGCCAGAGATACGATGAGAATACAAAAAGTGAAGAACTCGTATTAATCTTCTGCTCTTCTGTCAGTCTGGTTTTTGATGTAACTCTGTTTTGCATTTGCATATACAGATAACAAAATACACATACGTTTCGTTAACTTTACAACTTTAGAAGAATGATTGATTGTTACTGTAGCTGTAGCCAATGTAATATTACCGTTCGTTTCAGATTCGGTGGGTGCAAATGTGACGTTGTGATTTTGTTGAGGTTGAGTACTCCTTTGTACTAAAACAAGAGGTTGTTCTATGATGATAATTAAAATGCATACATAATTACTACTACTATGCTGGAGAAAGTCCACACAGTGAGCCTTCTCAATAGCCAGTTAACTAGTACCAGAAATATCTATGTACCATATAAGTAAAGTGTCTGTAGACCTTTGATAGTAAGTACACATACCTACCTAGGTGATATATATTAATATGTTGAAGCATGAATAGGTGCAGAATCCGAATCTATTTCTTTCAAGGGGAGTAAATTTAGTACCTCCCATTGCCTCCTTGTCCCCATTTTAAGCATGTAAATATAGCAGATAAATAATTCAGGATTAACAATTAAAAGAGTCCAACATGTGAGTCAAAAGTTTTCCCATAAATTGTCTTGCAGAAGTTTTAGATAAAGAAATACAAATTAGAAATGTCGTCTAATTAAATAGGTACCTAGGTATTTAGTACTGATAAGTATTACCATGCATTATGATTTTAAACAAATCCTTACACTCATTGCATAGGACTCCGTGTACAAAAAGTAAAATGTAAATGTATAAAATGTAGAAACTTGAACAAAGACAGTGCAGTGTTATGTAAGATTTAGTAGGCAAAGTATTCTCTAATATCTATGATACAACTGGGAGGGTTATGATGTGTTTTGTTGAGCTTGTTTAAGAGCAAATTTAACGGACGCTAGCTAAGGAACTAAACTAATTTAAAAGTTAGCATTACTTCGTTTTAATTAAACAAATTTGAATTACTGAGCGAACAAATCCTTCATTTTAAAACAAGGAAAAAGTAGTATTTGAGTATATGGAACGATTTTCCTCTTGTTCAGGTTTTCGCTTTAAGAGAGTAAACAAATATGCGTGAATATATGTTAAGTGAGAGTGTGAATATTTAATATTAATATATGAGAATCAACTACAGATATACCATGAGCGAGGCAAAGAGCTCTGTAGGAAACGAAACGGTTTAATTTGGTCGGTCAGTAAATACACTTTTGTCATAAAATGACAAAAGTAACAATGTATTCATCATATATTGAAAATGTTTGTGAGGTCACAAACGGAAAGTTATATAGGTAGTGTGTACTAAAGACATAGCTATACATAATATATATCGGTACATATATATATATGTTAACTGTGTGACAACAACTAAGCAGTATTATATATTAATTAAATCCATTGTTACAATGTACCTAAGTACCTACCATGTAATCGTATGTATACTGATAGGTAGTGAGAGATAGTTTGTTTCGGTGCTTCCCAGCTTATTTTTACATTTACTAGTATTTAAGATTGTGTTCTCTTTAACTATACTACTAATAATGAAAAAGGCGTGTATGCGTGACAAAGAGGAATTATTTCTTTTGATATTGTATGAGAAACGTTTATGAAGCAAAAAATATTCCAAAATGATTCTTTCAGTGAACGTGTTAAATACTTAGAGCCACAGTTTCTCGCATGCGACCATATGTACATGTGGTAACCGGACAGTTCACCCCCGGACGATTCACCCCCAATGCCCAAGCAGGACATTTCACCCCCAAGCATAAAAAATGTCGGGAATATTGCGGCGCATAATTTTGTTTCTTGTTTTACTACTTAATGAACTTGCATACTGACAAGTGAAAAAAAAACAAACTGAAACTTCATGAGTTATCAAGGTATAATAATTAAAAAGTAGTTCACAATTGGGGATTTTTTGCTGTATTGGGCATTGGGAGTGAACTGCCCGGCGTTCATATATGTATACTGACTTTACATCCTATGATATTACTACTCCTAATAGTATAAATCTGTAATATAATCGACCTCTCTAAATACCTTTTATAGATCTCACGATTAAATCTTGATGAATGTGTTGGAGAAAAGTTCCACATAATATGTTGTGCTAACCTATACAATGTGTAGCATAGATTAGTGTGAGTCTGAAAGTTGAAGAGATTTGAAGTCGTTATTTTTAGAGTGTAGCTGTATTTATGTCCTTTGAGAGTTGCATATTGTGTATGTGTAATGCACCAGGACCTTTGAACTGTGACCACGTGATCATTAAATGCCTCAGTAGTATTTTCTAAATATTATCTTCATGTGTGTACCTTTTCCATCCTCGTCAGTTGTAAACTATATACCTATGTAAAATACTTACTGTAATACCGATTTCATTAATACTACATAGTCGTACTAAGCATTACAGTAAGATTTTAAATTGCGGATAATTTAGAGCTCGCCAACTCGTAGGGGAGTGTTAGTCATATAGATTACGGATCTGCCCTTTTCCTTCAAATGTGTGATTTTTCTTTAAGTGTGCTTACTTCTAACTACATTTTTTTTAATTCACACCTCATCTACTTATAATATGGACGTGCCGCCAAAGTTTTACCAAGGAGCAAAACATGAACAAGTAGAAGTAATGCTTCCGAACGTTTATCCATAATTGGCACTTACTTATCTCTGGATGAACACTTTGTTATGCATAAGAAGTCACTTAGTTACATAAGTAATCCATGCAATATGAATTCTTGCAATTAACGAGGGCGGTTATGCCATGTCATCCGCCTATCTAATATCTCTATGCAGAAGGAATATACTAGTGACGTGTTTGAATCATTTTATGTGAAGTTATTAATCGTATTATTTACAGTGTATCTACGTAGGTATTTAAAATAGTGCAAACGATCCCAGCGTGTTTGCTTTGCAGCCATAAATTGGTTCAGTTTCGGCTAAAATTGTGACGTATCTAATATTGCAATAATTATATGATCATTATTATAATATATTGATTTGATTGTAGAATTCTGATTCTGTTATAGATTGTAAACATCGCTGGAAGACAGTAAGTTACGTTCCTTGTACGGAATTAGTAATGATTTTAGTTCCAGGAAGTTAATGTTTAACTAATAGTATGTAAGTATATCCAAGTAATTTTTAATTACAAACATTTTTGTCAAAGAACACTTAGTATATAGAATTTACATTGAGCTTTAGTTAACATTACGTGCACCCTTGAGATAGACAGATGTCTTAAACAAAATATCCCATTGTGGATAAGTAGATATTATGAACCATATTATTATTATTAGTACGACTCTGCTGCAACAGTGCAATGAAAGATTGTTTGGAATTTGGAATCTATGTGTCAAAATCAAAAACAATATATATACACTCCTGCTAAAAAAGAAGTAACTAGTAAAACAGTCGCTTCGCCCCCGAGCCCGTGGAAAGGGTAGTGAAAATTGTTGACAACAATTAATGTACTTAATGGTGCTATACACGTCTCGGTTCTCGGTTGGATGTGGTTTTGAGTTACCAGTAGTAATTCTAATTCGAAATTTTTCAGTTTCAATGGGCTAATTATGTATATGCATGAAGCATGAATTCATACGCGGCCAAATAGAAAAGTCAGTAGAATCAGTTCTATGAGTGTCAATTTTATTCTAATAATAAATTCTTTTAAATTAGCTGTCGGCTGTCGTTATCTCTCCGTCCGGGATAAGTCCATAATTTACTGTGGTTGTCGAATAAAGTAAAAAACAAAATAACTGTGATAAAAATGTTTATTTGCACAGCAGTAAAGGAAAACAAATTAAAATTTGAAATATAATGTTCGGACGGGTCGTTTCAAAAACGACAGCCAGTGACCGCATATGTATGTACATATATGACGGTTACTGCTAGTATTAATGACAATGAGTTTTTTAAGTCCTTGTCAATGATTGTCGAAATATCTTCTACACCAGCTAAACACCATGGTTACCACCACGCGTCCCACCATCATATTACAAATTTTTGTGCAAACAGAAACATTGATTATTACAATTTGTTATTATTGATTTTATTCCACTCCCACTATCCACAGTATTTCACAGTAAACTGACTTTACAATGTTAGTTAAAATCCTATGACATCCACAATACATTCTGCATCAACGAATCACCACAGTTACCACTGTCACCCGTCCCAACATTAGATTTCAGATTTTAATTTTTGTTATTTATTGTTGTGGAAACAGAAAAATGTTTTATCACGATTTATTTAAATTTGATTTTTATTATTTTTTCACTCCTACTATTGGGCCATCCATAAATGGATCCATGCAATTTATTCTCATTTTGGGGCCCACCAACAACCTGGCCAGTCTTAACATTAGACCCACTGATGAAATGCATGACGCCATTTATGGAGGACCTCCACAGCAAATTGCCACTGCAATGTTAAAATCCTAATGGATGGACGGACGGATAGCGACAGCTGTTTTAATAGTATTAGATTACTCGGATTAAAACTTGTGAATATGCTAAATACTCCTTTCGATGGTATATTACTGCCAATTTCCATGTCGAGAATTAGGTATGTAAATCTACCAAATTATCTGCCGACAAACACCATGTGTACATATGTAGGCAGACTGAGAAAGCTATGTGGTTTTATGACAAGAAAAGAAACACGAAATAGATTACAGGAGCATAATTGCATAGTACCGTAGTAAGTCAATACATGGAAAGAAGTATCCATAGTTTATGTGTACTACAAAGATGTTGTTAAGGTTGTTTAAGTACATAAATACAAAAGTGGAACGTAAGGGGCTACTACAGTTGAGGGAGTTGCATCAGTATACAAGTAGAGTATTGCCATCGCAGTTTTGGACTGTAAAAATATGAATTCCAATCAATTGAACTCATTAAGTCAAATTAAAACTGAAACCTGATGCGCTAGAGCATAAAACGTGAAAGTTTGAAAAAACAAACTTACCTATTTATTGATAAATTTAACAATATTAGAAAAGCAAACATTACTGTACATCAGGCTGAACAGTACTAAGCAAAATGCCGGGGCATGTTTAATAAAATGCATGTCGTCAGATAGAAATAATTCAGTGCATTTTTAATTGCCATTACATTAAAATCTACATAGTGTGAATTATGTGAATGAATGTATGAAGGGTTTAGTTTTAATGTACCAAGTAATATATACCGCATATAATTAATGTTTTCATTTGTGTGCGTTTAGAGGGATACGACCTTGGTATAGATTTTAACTTTAATCTGATTTACGCGAAACATGACACTATAATTATTTACTACAATTATATCATAACTATGGGGGATGATTTGAGGTGGCTCTTAACTTTGCTTTGGTAGTAAAGTTAGAATCATGAGCATTGTATTTACTGTATATCATAGTGTATTATCATTGTAATGAGTATCTATAAACATATGTATATGTATTCAAATTATAAATTGTTTCATTGAAGGAATTCGTTGCGTGCATTGTAAATTGAATAATTATATGTACATAACCAAAAATAATAACTTGAAGATAAATATATATACCTATATGTATATACCTACCTGTACAGATAATATAGGTATTGTATGTGCATAGGGTCGGCCTACCTTTTAAACTTTTAATACCTTTCGCATACCTTAACATTAACTATCTACCTTATGTCAGTGGTAAACTGCAAATTTTTCTCTTAACAAAGTTAGCATAATGTTATCCTTATCGTTATTATCATTAAAAATATACTATACATTATTATAGCTAGTTGCAAATATCTCCTATACCTGTGTGCATATAAAAATATTAACATTATACATCGTTCACGTTCATCCTTTGTGTTAACTTATATCCTTCCTGTATATCCGATACATACGTTATTATTACAACAAAAATATAGATAGAAATAAATAAAAGTATAAATAGACATACATATTAAAGCATTTTAAGCGACGGTTCGAAGTAGTATGTAGTTAGTTATAGTTCTGCGTATCAATTCCATAACAATCCTTTCAAAACCAAACCCGAAAATAAGTGTGTATTCAGAAACCCAGCAAAGATGGTATCATTAATGCAATAATGCACATCATAAGTGTGCGAATGCAAAGTTTCAACAACATTTCCTTAGTTAATTGAAGTTCCTATCTTAAAATTATTTAACATTAAGTCATTATAATTGTAAGCCAAATTTTAGCTGTTGGCGTATGGTACAATAACGACAGTCGATCGTCAGTAAAAACATTTTTTTAACCAGCGTTATTAATGATTGTAAGTACGCTAAGTGGATTCACCGTTTTTCAACATAGACTAATCCGTTTAAAATTGTTACACCATATATGTAGGATGTGGTTTAGTTGGGTGATTTGTTTCAGCTTGAAATTATAACTCAGACAAAAGGATAATATTTGGTATAACGATATTATTACAAATTGTGTATCTTCTAGTCAAAGAGTGGAGCTTAAGTCAATTTCCAACGATTGTAGATTAAGCACTCTGAGAACGGATATCTTCAAATAATTCCATTACATACATCTTTTATTCGATAAAAATTTTTCAGTGTAACCGATTAACTAACTGTAACTATTCATTATGCTACTGTAATTATAATAATATGTAATGTACATACTTTCTAAAGCACTTTCTGGGGATGATATGCGGGTGTTCAAGAAAACAATTATTAAATAATAAATTGATTTGAATAACACATCACCATTAATGGAAGATATAATATGGCTTTTGTTTTGTTTCCCAATTGCTGTGATCTTGGGTTTATGCTAATACTTACATACCTGGTGGTTCAAGATTTCTATTGTATTTCATTATTTTGAAACTGGAAGAACTGTGTCTTATCTAATTTACTAATTTCGGTTCAATTTCATTCCCGAAAAACCGTAATACTGCAGTTCTGTGACATATTGAATAATATTTATTTTAATTTCGTTTACACAGCGGACATTTGATTTAAACATTGAAAATATTATTTTCTAGTGAATAATTTAAGAAAACAGATTATAGTATATAGATAGAGCTAATTACATTTTGGAAAAGTATGGTGTAGTTAAAGTAAACGTATTTTCCATTTGGGTTACTGGAAACATACAAAACGGTTGCATTACACTATAAACTACCAATAACTGCATTACTGTACAAGTTAGCGAGTTAAGCAGGTACTTACGTGTTTGGATTTTAATCAGTGTGACGTATTTCTATTATGTTTGGAAAAACTAGTAAAATAAAAATTTTATGAATCCCAGGATCGTCATCTGATACTGATAGAGATGTAAGACAGATTTTCTCTCACAACTACCAGCACCAGCTAACTTTATGATATGGTTATGATTATCTTTCTGATTATCTACCGAGAGTTGTTCATTGTGTACTGTTATTGACGAATGGATGGTGCAAACAGTAAAACATCTTTAATGCTAAGTAAATTCAATATAACCCACGCGGCATGGGTATAATAATTTATTATATATTCCCATGAAAAATTGTATGTTCTCTAAAACGTCATATGCACGCTTCCCAGTTAATTATGTTATAATAAAACACAAAATTCTCAATAATCCATGTTTTACTTTTGTTATTTATTCCTGCCGTTCCATATTAAGCTCAGCGTTGCAATATTAAACGTGAACAATGATCAGAATGACCAATGATAGGACAGAATCGGCGTAGTAAACAGTAATCACGAACTAATGACAACAGAACCGTCCATCAATAAAACCGCTTTAAAGGCTTCTAAAGAGTTACGCTGCAGAAGACAAATTTTTTACTTTAGTTGTTTGTGAAATTATTGTAAACGCACAATAAATCTGTTCGTCTATTTTCATTGCTTCAATTTGCTGTCAACAACGTAGGACAACTCAAGGTGACTCAAATGTTGAAAATATTTCAAAACGTGTGAATTTCAACTTTGAGCTTGATATTTACTTTATTTGTAAGAAAGAATTGCTTAAAAGTCTTTTCAGCATTTTCTCCCTGTTCGATAGGATGTATTTTTTGTAATATGAACATGATCAGCCCTTTAATGTATGTTCGATCGTTGACATTTTGCACCCTCTCACATTTTGCACAGTCGATGAGCATGGCGAAGTCGGTGAGGAGTTTCTCGTAAATTATTTCCAAAGTGTGTAATACATTCCTATGAAGTCTTACAAAATGAAGATTGAACGGAAGGGTCCGAACCATTTGTAAAATATAAAATACAAGCTGGCCGACGACATCCACATTATTAGAAATAGAAGATCCATCTGGGGCTGTTGCACCCTTCATTTTAACTATGTTCATTTTAGTTTGGATCACGTCAGATAATGCTGCAATCTCAACCGATCTGGACAGTTGATTTAATTCGATATCTGTTAGTTTACTTCTCCCCCTATATAAAACAGACCATTAGCTTGTTAAGGAGATGTAGTCAGGTATGTCAAGGATTTCAAAGATTTTGCGGTTGAAACTTACCAAATGGAGCACTGCCCTGAAGCAAGTATGGTTTTGTTGCTCTGCGTTTTTAAGCATCCATTTTGAAAAAGAACTGAGAAGAAATCAATTTCCTCTTGCACGCAATCCGTTCTTAGCATGGTCAGATAGGCAAGGAGAATTTCTTCTTGGGTTTTAAAGTTGGCAAAACTGTTCTTTGAAATTTTCTTATATGGGCATGCACCAAATCCAACAAATACATGGTCCCGAATATCGGGAAGATCTTTGACAGATTTTATTGGTTCCACGGTTACCCATCCTGGGAGAACGTAGACATTCGGCTCATCTGAAATCAACTCAAAGCAAATGAAAATGTCCAATATAAGTCTCCAGTCGTGTTATATATAATACGTACGTCATGTCTTCAACTCATTTTTGAATTCGACAGTAAATATCAACATTTTAAAGCCGATAAATTGTAAATTACTATTAAATCAGTTTCAATGCAACTACGAGTAATTACCAACTCCCTCATTATCTGATAGAGTAGCTCGTTTGTATCTTCCTCTTTTGGTATTAATTTGCTGGTGTTCATATTCTTTTGGTAGCTGAAGTGTTGGGGCAGCAGGACTATTTAAATTACTATTGGTGATCCCATCTGCGGCGGTTCCCGAAGAACTTTTGTTTCTCGTTTCATCGTTTCTACTCCCAAAGGATTCATCAAGTCCTACACCACCCCCTACCGTCCTAAAAATGCTACGATTTGGTATTAAAAAAAGAACGGAATGTAAATTAACTTCAGCAGCAATTATTTGAATTTGAATTAAAAAGAATAAAAGTAGGTACTCACTTGGGCGAATGTTGACCATCGTGTACATAATCATATTCGTTCAAAGCTGTCGGGGTTGTAGACACTTCATCAGGATAATCTTCCATGTCATAGTTGACGAGGCCACCCCCACCACCAGCACTCTCTTGTTTCAGTTCAGCATTAATATCTTCCTTTTCTTCGATTCGCAGTTGGGTCAACATGGAAGTAGCACCATCTATATCATTCTCTGTCAAAACTTTGTCAAGGTTGGCATTCTTAGTAGCAAGCCCCCCAAATCTTCCAGCGAAGATGTTTGATATACCTTTGAAATCAGGGCTTGTTCGATTGAACGCCTGAGGAGCCCGTATTCTATGCACGCGGCTGTGAAACATATCATTGTTTTTGTGAGTAGCATAGGATAAACGATTGGACGACGCGATTCGTTGAAAGTTGTTAGAAAGACTTTCAACTGGCGCTGTCAGTAGTGCCCCTAGTCCAAGGGTATCAGTAACCTGATGAGCGTTTAAGTCTAGAATACCAAGGCCAGTGCCAGAAGTAATACGTCCTAGTAAGCCTCTTCCCAATTTTGATGAGTCTCGGGGGTTAACTTTTTGATAGGTTCTACGATTATCACCATAAATACCTTTGCTGATGTCGTATTCGTTTCCGTAATAGTCAACTGGAATCGGAGCATTGGCATTAGAACTATATGTCCCTAGAATCGATGGTGGTTGGGATGATTTATTCGTAGAATTTGAGCTTCTCGAATGCGCCAATGCTCTTTGCTTCCTTGCTTCTCGAGTAATTTCTATTAATCCTTTAAAGTCAAGTCCAACGGGATCGTGACTTTTACAAGGTACAAAAATACTTGGACTGCACTTGGTCCATCCATACTGAATGAAATATTGGTCTCGATTTCCGCGATTATCCCAACTGTCAAACTCAACAGAGTAACTATTATTAACGATTTTATACCATTCCCCAGTGGGCTCAGACGTGTTAACTTCTCTGAAAATTACACAAAGGCTACGTTATCTACTGATTAAGAAATCATGAAGATCAGTCGGAATTCCAATAATTGTATGTATACGATATTGTTGGATATTTTAGAATAGAGCCCTCCGCGAGTACACATCCTATCCCTACAGGATTCACAGAATCGTTGACCAGGAGTCTATTCTATACAAAATATCCAACAGTATTATGTGTATGTTACAATAATGTCAAATTCATTACCTCACCTCAAATATACGTACGACACGAAATAAAATTGTGGACTTTCAGGAACTTGTCTCATAACGGTGTAAATCCTCCTTTGTCCCATTGTTTTTATATTATCCTCGCTTGGTAAAAGTACAATGGTCGTCCGTCCAGTATCGTTAGAGAAACGTTCGTAAACGTCAAGCACAAGGAAGGAATCATTTTCGATAATAATAATTTGTTTGTATATTGTTTTATTAGTCGAAGTATTGTATGACTGCAGTAATGTCTCATCCCCGAGAAAATTTTCGATGGGGATGGACTCAACGATTTTTTGTAGTTCATTTAATAACACATCTCCGTTTACACAATTCAAGATCACACATAACAGCAAGAGAATCAGATATGGTTGACATATTGTAGAATAGAACCAATTCATCTGGGAAGCTCCGTGGCACCAGGGTAGGTCAAATTTTATAGAGATAGTTTATAACACTACAAGAATAAAATGACGGCCAACTAAAGTGGTCTATAAAAGTTCAAAATAAGAATGGTCCATTGGGTGCGCGGTTACTTTTGGGGCAGACTATTGGCCGCTTTTTACCGGTGGGGTTTAATTGCTGGTGCTGGTTATCTGATTTCCACATCCAATTGGGGATGTTACTTAGAAGTCTGTCTGATATAAACAAAATGATTTAAAACAAAAAGAGTGATATTTTAAATCACGTGTAACGCGCAAAGTGATATAAACAGCAAACCACAGTGCTGGTTAATCGGATAGCCCTCGAAATTGATGTAGTACGAAAGTATAAAAACTACGATCACTGGAGATTGTGTAGGTTAATTTTCACAGTGAAATTGCTTCCGTAAAACCTGAAACCTATACTTACGGATATGATAATTCATTATGATTATTATTTTTTATTAAATCTCAACACATTATTATAAATATTGCTGACCTTGACGTTATGACTTGATTTAATATTCCCATCTTGATAGGGAATGGCCAATTGAACAAAAGACAATAAAAATACATGCTCGAACTTAACTACAGCATTAACGAAGAAATTAATGACTTATTTTTACACAAACATTGGAATGTACCTAACAAATAAAACATTATATGTACTCTTAAATATACTGCAATACCCAAGCTTTGCATTGAAAAAGTAAATAAAGAGAATCAAAAGTTGTCAAGTGGTGCTCGTAAGTTAAGTGCCTTGCTTACGTATTTATTAAAACGATATCATCTTTTCTTACAAAAGCTGTGTGCTGTTTATTGGTTACGCTTTATGCTTGATAATCATTGAGACGTGCTTGGATAGCTTTTTTGTTAGTGGTGTAGAAGATGTCAAATGCTGCTTGGATGTCAGATGTCGTAAGTTTGGTTCCTACTCCCCGAATAATGAATTCAATCAATGACAAAAGATATTGTCGATCATTTTCGTTTATTTGTTTGTCCACTGCGCAGTCAGCACAACGGTCGTTGATTTCACTCGAGTCTTGAATTAGCTTTCCAAAGGCTGTTTTCAGTGTCTGAATTAAATTCCTCGTCAACTTGACAATGTGGTGTTGAACGTTGTGACGAGAGCCAGATAGGGAGTGAAAAGCAATCTTGCCAAGTGTGTAAACGGTACGAGAGATTTGAGTGCCATCTCCGGTCACCGTATTTTCATCAGGATCTTGGAGTTGTGAGAAAAATTCAGAGGATAACACGCTCAGCTCGAATGCTCGAGACAGCTCCTCAGTTTCTTGAATTGTTAATTTATTCTCGGATCTATCAATATAGGCATAATTACTTGATTTTGAAGAAAACGCATAAAACGAAGTGATTAATATTTACGTAATATCGTGGCTTAGGATCTTCGGTGAAGAAATCAGTGTGGCGTCAATCCAGGTCTCGCTTAAAAGCGTTTTGACCCAAATCTCCTTAATGTCATTTTGACATAAATCCCAATAAATCAACTTTTTGTCTGTGTACTTTTAAAAGGGTATCATTAGTTCCGGCATTAAATACACTTATTTTGAAACCCCCAAAATGTATTTTTTTGGCATTATATAATAACAGTATTATGACCATTTAAAAATCTTAACATTGTCGTATTTATAACAGGACTGTAATTATCTCTTTTGCAAACACTTTTTCAGGAATTACTAATTCCGGAATTTTATTATTGATTTTAATCAGCATTGTGACAATACAATTAAACATGACAACATTGAATACGCTAAAAACTTAGTTTTCAGAGAGAGAGAGATGGGGGGAGGGGGGGGGGGGTTATTATGTACATCTCAAAAAGTTTGAAATTTAGAAGGTGTAGTTTACTTTCAAAATTCAAAAAATGGAAATACGGATTTGTAAAAAAAAACTATGGTGAAGCAATAAGACGCATTTTTCATCAATGGGTAGGGTGAAGGCTTGCAATTGTGGTCGGCTGATATATGTGGTCGCCCCCTTTTTCACCCAGTGTCAAATGTCAACCGAAATCTGACATATACACAATGTGAAGTTCGGTACCCGAAGCTTCGAAACCAGGTGTGTTCAATTTCGGTTGACCGTTGTTACTGGGTAAAAAAGGGGGCGACCACATTTATCAGCCGACCACAATTGCAAGCCTTCACCCTATAATTTTTTTTTACCAATAGACACCTACTTGATATGTTTGGGGAGACCATGACTGTGTGTTACGTTAGTTAGTTAATTATCTTTAAATTTTAGTAAGAATTAGGCTGAAATGGCCGAGTATAACTGACGTGCATATATATGCATAATAGGTGATTATTAATTATATTCCAGCCTGATGACAGTTAAAGATAGGGCTAATTCGAGCACTATCTTACAAGGGAAGCAGGTATACAAAATCTCAAAGCGAACGAAAATTCTTCAGTATTTCAATCACGCCTTATTTATACTGCATAAAATCAAAGATTTTAAGGCATATCAATCTGTTTTTCATTTTCAAAACATTTAAGGACTAAAATAGGCAATCAAAAAAGATCACGTTTATTCGTTGTCATCTCAGAAGGCAGGAATATGAAAACTGATGCAAGTTACCGGAGCTACGAAATTTCAAGAATGCCACCATACACAATTATTTTCAAGAATGCCAACATAGACGATTAAATGGATGTTGTAAAAAATTGAGTGATTTCTACTTCGCAATAGAGTTTCTATTAAAATGATTGAAACATACTTCCTATAAAAGCAATACCTAGACCTGATATGGAATTTGACCTCTTATGTATGCTCCTACGGCTGTAAAGAGAAAGTAACCTTAGGACACATCCTTAAGTTGTCACAGGACCGTCTGTCGCGGAATAACTGTCATCACGCTTTCACACGTTCGATTGCTGATGCTATGAGCAAAGTTGGATAGAAAGTGCTTTAGAAAGTTGTTTGCATTTCAACTAACTTTAATACAAATCCAGGAGAATTGGCAGGAAGCACAGATCAGAATCTGTTGGCAGCCCGCATGGTCTTCTCACGACGAATTGAACATTATTGCTTAAAACCTTCGCACTATAAAAGGTATTATTGTGGCCCCAACTATTCGAATAGAAGCCACGAATCAATCAGAAAGTGTTCATTTAGAGACGAAGGCTATCTAAGATTCGTGCATACCCTGGTCCTATTTTAAGATGTTTAATTGGGCATCTGGAGGAACCAGAGGAACCAGTGCACAATAGTTGAAATACGATAGTTGGTGTCAGCTGGAGCAAAAAGGATAAGGTGTAATACAATTTCAGGAATGCCCCACAGCTAATACTTGGATACATTTCAAAAGTGTTCTTTCTTCGTCCGAGTGGATTAATGCTATTAAGACGAACGCATACGTATTACCGGTGAAAGCAATCCCCAGACCTGACGTAGGAGGAGACCTCTGTTGCCGATTTGGTTGCAGGGAGACCGAAACCTTGGACACATCCTTGGAAAATGTCACAGGGGCGAGCTTTTGCGTAATAATCGGCATCATACTGTTCGACGCTTGATTGCTGATGCAATGGCTAAAGTCGGATGGAAAGTCCTGCAGGAAGTCGAATATACTGTCGGGGGGAGACCAGAAGATCCTACTATAGGTGTAGATGGAGCTGATACGAATCGTTTTACAGCCTCGAGACATGCGGACATTATTATAAAGAATAGGTATAATTTAGCGGAAAATTTTGTTTTTGACAATATTGGAGTAATTTTAACGTGCAATACGTCATTTGAACGGAAATGAGGAGTAGATAAGATAGATAGATAGATTTTTATTCAAAAGTTGTCCCATGGCCGTTGCCCTTACAACCCACAAAAATTGTACAGTTAAGAAGTTCATTTAATGTGTTTGATCCCTGATTTGGGAGTGTGTCAAATATTTTGTTAGATTAAGTGAATATAGTACATGTATATAGCTTGAATAAATAAGTGTTTAGTTATCGTGTTTAATATTAACTAAATTTAGTTTCGGTTCTCAACATGTGGAAGTTGATATTTGATAGTTCATGGAATGCCAGCTAGTCTTTCTTTTCTTGCGGGCTGAAAATTCTCTTAGCCTCTCTCCAGAATTTGTACATTTTGTCAATTAGTTCTTCAGTGCACTTCTCGTCAGTAAACATACAGTATATATAATTTTGTCGGTTTGTTCCAGTCCACTGAAGACCTAGTTCTTTCCTTGCTGTCGTCAGGGAGTTACATTCCGCTAGGATGTGGTAGTTATCCTCAATACTGTCTTTGCATTCTCTGCAGTTTTTTGATTTTTTCGGACTCCACCATTTGTTGATTCCATTTAAGTGGATGGATGAGCCTTGGACCTTTATCACTGGGAATCCGTAGCGAATCTGCTGCATGAGTTTGATGGCGTCCCAAGTGCTGCTGGTCTGGTATATTCTGCTCTGAGTTGCATGTGTTTTTAGAAGTTTGTAGTGTCTCATGCTTGTTGATTCCAGCATTGATTTGATGTCTTGGTTTATTGAGTGTTGTATGGCCTTAGCAATTAGTGTACGTGCTTCTTTATGCAGGTATGTCTGAGAGAGTTGTCCGAATTCGGATTCCATATTGAAAGATAGGAATAAATGCTTCAGCTGTCCGATCCAGTTGTGCTTTGCGTCTGCGGAGCTTAGTTTTTCCAGTTCCCGAAAGCAGTTTAGATTTAGGCTGTTGTTTCCCTGTCCAAAGATGTTTTTGCTTAGAAATTTTATCGTGTTTTTGAAGAGCATCACCCTTGCAGATTGTACTCCTGTTTCCAATCTCAGAATGTATGCTGGAGTGAGGTTGATTGCAGATGTGAGGGATCGAAGGAAATTTGTCTGAAATTGTTCCAGTGCTTCTATGTGGTTTAGTGCCCAAATAGGAGAGGTATACGATAAAACTGACCTTACCACTGAAGCGTACAATTTTAGCCTTGAGTTAATATTATTGGTCCGGGATTTATGCATCACCTTATAAACCGAAATCAGTGCAGCTTTAGCTTTGTCGAAGAAATGTGTCTTGGCTAGATCAAATGTGCCGTTGAACGACATAGGGACTCCTAGGTACGTGTATTCATTTACTTGCTCAATGACCTTTTCTCCCCACTTCAATGTTGCTTTTTTAATTTCGTTGTTGAGGGGCTTTCTATGTCTGAAAATCACAACTTTCGTTTTTCCTAGGTTTACTTTGAGAGCGTTGGAGTCAAAAAATATCTTTACTGCATCGATTTGTTTCTGCAGCTCCCCTGGGGTTGGTGCGGTTAGCACAATATCGTCGGCGTACAGAAGGATGAGTATCGATGTGGTTGCCATTCTTATTCCGAGAGCCCCACTTTCGTCTAGGTTTGCGACGAGTTTGTCTAGATATAAATTGAAGAGATTTGGAGAAAGTGTCTCTCCTTGAAGCACACCTATCAAGACTTTCACCCATTCCGTATGACCGAATTCGGTTCTTGCTCTGGTTTTGACATCGCTATAAATTGTGGCTATTATTTCAATAAAGTGGTGACTTACACCTTTTTCTTCCAGTTTTTGCCATAGTTTGCTATGAACAATGCTGTCAAACGCCTGGCTTAGGTCAATAAATAGAGTGAAAAGGTAGCTGAAGTTTGGCTTGTTTAGTGATTTCTGTATAGTGGCCATTAGTCGGAATATGTTGTCTTGGCAACCCGTGTTCTTCTTGTACGCCGCCTGGTTTTCAGCGAGCTTTTGTTTGACTCTACACCATATTTGTAGCCTTTCTGCTAGTATGATGGTGAATAATTTGGTGCATGTGTTTAGCAGTGATACTGGTCTATAGTTTGAAGGGAGCTCTTTATCTCCTTTTTTATAGATAGGAATTATAGTTATCTCGCGCCATCTACTAGGAATTTGTTTAGAGGTCAGGATGCTGTTAAAGATTGTTGTTAGTGATTCAAGGTGAGCTGGTGGAAGGTTTTTCCATATTTCATTAACAATGCCGTCGCTTCCGGGTGCTTTGTTATTAGCCAATTTGGAACAGCTTTTTCTTACTTCTTCTAATGTAATGCGCGTATCTAGTATATAGTCCTCAGTTGTGTGTTCCGAATTCGGATGTGTGTAAACATGTGCTTCTTCTACTGTAAAAACCCTTTTAAAATGTTCTTCCCATTCTGACAGCGGGATTTTATTTTTCATGTTTTTTCTTTTTGTGGGCCTAATTGCGTTAACCGCTGTCCAGAACATTTTTGATGTTTTGGCGTTTGATATTTCATCGGTAATTCTTGCAAAATGTAATTTCTTTTCTTGTTGTAATATATCTAGATATTCGTTCCTGGCTTCTTCACGCTCGTTTAGCGCTGTTTGGATTCTTGTTGGGTTTCCTTGCTTCTTAGTCTTTTGAGCGATTCTGACTTTTTTAGTATGATGTCGTTTTGCCTCCAGACATTTCGAGTTGAACCATCTAGGACCGTTGGGCGTTTTGGCGATAAATGGAATATTCTTTAGAATGTTGACTTCTTGTGCAGTGTTTAAAATTGTGGATTCCATTTCCGCGTAGTTATTTGGCACGGTGTGGGCAGAGATAGCTTGTTGAAATTCTGAGAGTTTAGAAGAGTCCCATTTAACTCTCTTATATGTCCCGAATTCGGGTGCTGTATGGCTTACTTTGTTTAGTTGTAAAATTAGTGCCGCGTGGTCTGAGTGAGGGTCATCAATGATTGATAAATCTGTTATTTTAGATGCAACTGACTTCGTTATTAGACAGAGGTCTACTTGGCTGTAACTGTCTTTTTTGTGACATGTTGCTTGGCCGTTAGGATCTGATAGCGTTCTTCCATTTACGATGATTAATTTTTTCTTGGTAATGATTTTTGAGAATTTAATACCCCTCGCGTTGCTGTTGGTTTCCTCCGAATCCCTTTGAACTTTCAGATGGGGAGCGTTCTTTTGGTCCAGCAATGGGTCGCATTTTAATGTACCACATCTTGCGTTAAGATCTCCTATGAGGATTGCGTGTTTTCCTATCGACTCCACCATGGAAAGCATTGCATCCTCTTGATTCGGAATGGGAGGAAAGTATACCAGATGGATTTTCGTTCCTGCACTTGAAACCACTGTTATTTGGTTATCTTCGGTTATTATTTTAAATTCATTCTTTAATTCCTTTAGTATCCCTGCTATACTCCCTGAGCTGGCTCGTCCAAATTTGGAAATCCTAACTCCATGTAGCTGGTGAGTGTCATATTTCTGCTGAATTTCGAGACACAGGTCAATATCCTGCATCATCCAAGTCTCAGTCAAACAGAAAATACTAGGCTTGTTTTTTAAAATTAATAGTTGCTTGTTGTAAGAGTTTGAACATAGCCCATTAACATTCCAATACATAATAGACGTTATATTTACAAGATCGTTATTCTGGGAATACGTACTTATTTTCTTAATTACATTTTTCCTTTCGTCATCATTAAAATAATTCTGGTGGTTTGGTTCACCGTTGTCATCGTTAGTAGAGTTATTGGGTTGTACAGGGCGGCCGGAATCCTATTTCTCACTAGTTGAGTCCGTCTTCTGATCTTGGCTCATTTTTTTGTCGTTCTTCATTTTGATTCTCTCTTCGTGTCTCTTTGCTTGAATTCTTCGAGGTAGATCCGCATTTAAGAAAACCTTTTTGAATTTTTGGCTATTTTTTAGTTTTGTCTTGTTCGCTGATACCGTCATTCTGTCCCTTATTTTGACAAACTTGACACTTATAGGCCTATTATGTCCTGCTTTTGCTGTGCCAATTCTTCGAGTCACATCGAATTCGATATGCGGTAGTTCCATCGCTGTTAGGACTTCTTTGATGAGACGTCCTCTTTGCTCAAAGTTCTCGTTTTTCTTCTCTTCTATTCCATAAAAAATTAGGTTCCCCCTTCTGACTTCGAGCTGAAGTGCATCCAATTCTCCTTTGAGTGCAGTGTTCTCCTCTCTAAGCTCGATATTTTCAAGTTTCAGGTCTTCTATAATTTCGTCCTGTCTTTCTATGCGCTTCACTGCATCGCTAATCTTGACATCCCCTTTCTTGAATTCTGTCATCATGTCTTTATACATTTTTTCTAGTGTGATTTTTGGCTGTGGTGATTTAGAACCATCTTCTTCTTCATCGAATTCGGTTTCATTTCCACTTAGTCTCAGCCTTTTATATCCCGCGGCTTCTCTGGATGTCTTTGGCGAGTGTGTTACGGCTCCCATGTTCATAGTAGAATTAAAATAAAAGCAAAATCTGTATCTCGTTTGTTTTAATTAAGTTAATTTAAGTTTCGATTATAATGTTTTTACTTTTTGTTTTTTATGGTTATTTGGATGTGCTTGACTACTTGCCTGTTCTGGCGCCCGGTGTAGCTCAATCTTTTGATCTGCCAAAATAATTTTTGAGAACTTAATCTCCTGCTACATCCGGGCTAGGGCTCCAAATTTGGACGGTGGGTACTTCGCCTGTGTGGGTTGGTTGGTTTCTGTTTATTTATTGTGCTGTCAAATCTCTCTCCGAATATTGTCTCCTTAATTCCTTTTTCCTGTTAGTACTCTTTGCCGTCCGCTCCAACCGATCCGGTGTCATTAAGAATAAAAGTATTTGTGCAGGATCAGTTTTTGTGATTATAAACTTTTACATCTCGTCAGTACATATAATTTGTGTTGTTCAAGTCAAAAGTTAAAAAGTTTTACGTGCCTGTCTTTGAGCCCGGTGTAGCTCACGCCTTTGATTTGCCAACAAATAAAATTTTGAAAACCGAATTTCCTGCTACACTCGGGCTAGGGATCCAAATTTGGACGGTAGGGTGTTTTTCAATTTGATGCAATGGCTAAAGTCGGATGGAAAGTCCTGCAGGAAGTCGAATATACTGTCGGGGGGAGACCAGAAGATCCTACTATAGGTGTAGATGGAGCTGATACGAATCGTTTTACAGCCTCGAGACATGCGGACATTATTATAAAGAATAGGTATAATTTAGCGGAAAATTTTGTTTTTGACAATATTGGAGTAATTTTAACGTGCAATACGTCATTTGAACGGAAATGAGGAGTAGATAACAGATCTGAAGTTAGTTTTTCAACTGGATATTCAGATTTTGAAATATTTTCAAAAAAGTTAAAAAAACGTGAAAAAACCTTTACATGAAAAACTTTTGTGCTAAAGTTCCATACCAACCTGTGAGTCCCTGAAATTCCTATTTTACATGCAATTTCCTTTAAAACAATGTATTACACGCCTCCTTCGGACGTGAGTGCCGGGTCGCAATTTCACTTTGAAATATTTTGGTTTTTGAAAAATTCGAAAATAGGAACAAGTATTCATCTTAATATGTTTGAGGTTCAATTAAATAGTTAGTTATTAGTTATCATCGAGGCCACCAAGTGGGCGAAGCCCACTTGTGGCCTCGATGATATGTTCTACCGAGGATATTTAATTGAAGCTCGAAGAATAGATCCTAATATCCGTGGTGAAGAGCTTATCTGCCTAGCGAACCAAGTGGGGCGAAGCCCCACTTGTGGCTTAAAATACTTTGTCGAAGAAAGGGATGATTCTGGATCCAACCGTGAGAATGGAGCAAGATAATAATCATGCGGATGCAGTAAACTTGGAAAAGAAAGCAATCTACGAACCCTGTATCCCATATTTTAAAGAAAAACTTGGTCTAGTCGACATTCAAGTGATTGGGTTATATGATTAGTGGTCGGAATGATCCGTTCCCGGACCATAAATTTCGTTCCGTTCCGTTCCGGTCCGGTCCGTTCCTAGCTTTTTAGGAACGGACCATAACTTTTGGAACGGAACGGAACGGAACAAAATTTTATGGTACGATCCAATTTTGTTTTTACATGAAAATATAAATTCGATCTAAGCATTATTTTTGAAGATCTGCTTTATGTTCCCGTAAAATCTAACACCAACTTAATACATTTATAATGTCAATTAAAAAACAAGGGCTGCGCCCTTGTTTTTTCTTCTAATTGGCCTCTTACAGACCGTAGTCCTACGGGTAACTTTGTTACACTTTCGCGCAAGTACCCACCAAGTACTGGGGTAATATTTTGAAAAGATAGTATTAAGTATATATATGACACGTATTGCGTCGTAAATCCCATTTATTTGCGTGTGTACATAGTAAAACCACATATTGGGGATTTTGACCACGAAGATGGTGGCATACTTGCTATCACCTTTTGCTTTTCGGAATCGACTCACCAAGGGCTTTCCAATGATGTATCATACGTGACTGTAGCTCCATTTTTAATTTTTTATGCAAATTATAGGAGAATGTAGAAACAATGGAAAATAATTTCACTTAAAAATTAACGACACAATTATCCATTTTGTAACTTTAAAGTTAAATAAATTAAAAGAGGATTACTAAAACTTGTTATCATTACAAAATAGAAATTATTAAATTAAATTTTGACGACCTTTTTATTTCATTTTGCTTTGAGTTGGACCGTTCCTATATGGTCCGTTCCAAAATTTTTGGACCGGAACATGACCAAAAATCTGGAACGGAACGGACCATTCCGACCACTAGTTATATGTCGGGGCACGGGGGACTATTTCCAAGTTTTTTGAAAGATCAAGGCAGCATTGACATCGTCACCACTATCCTTAAAAAATCAGTTCAGATATGCGTTCACTATCTGTTTTCTAGTAGTATCCCTAACACTTACATTATCATTTAATCAATTCCGTACTGTTTGCAATGATTACAGTAACTAACCAGCAAAACTTTGTCAACGTATACTGAGTCCGTCGGGTTATCCTCAATGTAGGACAGTGTCAGCTTTGAATAAAGTTCGTCTTTCTCTCTCTAGATGTTAACACTACTCCAAGTATCATATTACATTAACTAATTTGTGAACTCTTTTGCCTATGCGCTGAATACGGCTGCCAGGGCTCCTTTTTTATTCTGACTAAATTGTACACTTATACACTACGATTAGGCAAGTTCGTTATTACTGCACAAAAGTGCAGAGTAAAATTTTGGCATTGGTATTATAATCTATCAAAAATATAGTTAAGCAATATATTTGGGTCTAATTAAGCTGAAATATGTTATTCCAATATGTATGTGCAACTAAAATTGAATCAAATAAAGAACCCCGGTAATAATAATAATACATATATATACTACGGGGATCCAAGAAGTTATTATTACACGCCCTTTGATTTTCACAATAAACGTACATATAGACTTTTAAAGTGAATCTACAGAAGCTTCCAACTTATTAACAATAACTATCAGAACGTAAATTCCACCAGCGAAGTACATACTCGGTATTAAAAAGAGCGAGTAAATGCACTCGGATTGTGTTGGTAGGAGATAACCATATTCAAGGGGTTTAGTGCTGGACCCCATTCTACCACCATTACTTATTACATACTAGCCTTTCAGGAATTCCACATTACATTAATTTTTTAAAAACTTAAAAGTAAACATCATTGAATAGTACCAGACCCTTTCCTTAACTGATTGCACATTTACAAGTTCCAACATATCAATTTTTTATCCCATTATTCCAATAAATCAATTTTTTTAAAAATATTGAGTTCGGTGTCAAACCGCATTGGCGGGTCACCTCAGCAGAGGTACTTGGTACTCTGGCTACTGCACTGTTGTGCTTTGGTTTGTTATCAATTCGTATTCTAAATCGTTGAGTTCATTTCTCATTACATTTCTCTCATTGCCATAACTCAACATGCGCCTTACTATTCTTATATTACAAATACTTATACGCGCCTCACACAATTGGCTTTTCAAAATTACATCCCACTAAGAACCGTCTTCCATCAAAGAGGGCGGTGTGGCTGAGTTGGTCTTGGTCCTGCCGCAAAAGTAGAGATCACTGAGTTCAACTCTCAGCAGCTCTCCAATATTTTTAGTGGGATTTTAAAAAATATTGAGTTCGCTTTGTCAAACCGCATTGGCGGGTCACCTCAGCAGAAGTACTTGGTACTCTGGCTACTGCACTGCTTTGGTTTGTTTACAATAATTTGTATTCTAAATCGTTGAGTTCATATCTCATTACATTTCTCTCATATCAATTTCAGGTACCTGCTTAGAGTAGTAGCTGCGACTGCGACGAATATAGTTCAATGTTAGTTTATTTATATAAGATTGTATTGTATGTAGCTCAGTGTGATTGACGACTCTCCAAATTGTTAAGCTATAGCAGGGGCGGACTGGGTGGCCAAAAAGACTTCTGGAAGTAAAGAGTAAGCCATTAGGCCTCAGGGGCAACATGCCCTTGTTTACGCAATGCATAAGGGAAGCGAGGTCTCTCTGGCAACTCCAGATTGGCAGATTGGCCAGTCCGCCCCTGAATAGTCAATGATAGTAGTCATGACAAAAGACTTTAAATAAAGTGAGAATGTTGCCAAGGTAATATAGCGTTTGGGTCTATTTATCACTCCAATTGCAGTAGTCACATGCTTCTTGACATAAGAACAATAGTCTTGGATATTAAGATTAAGTGCCCAAAATAATACCTAGGTATTGAAAGGTATACACTCTATCAACAGTAGCAATATCACACTGAATAATAAAGCCTTCGGATATAAAATTATTTGCTTTGTGAAATAACATACATTTTGTCTTATTAATGATTATTTTTATTCCGATAGTGCTAAACCGTGTAGACAGAAGAAGTAAACAATTATTCATAACATTGAAGGTGACTGTTATGGTCTTACAACTAATATAATGTACCAGGTTGTCAGCATATAGAACATATATAATTGTACTATCAATTACTCCGTACATAGGATCGATGTAAAGCATAAACAACAGTTGACAAAGTATTGATCCCTGTGGAACATTAGTAAAAATACCAAAATACTCAGAACTGAAATTAACCAAATAATTACTAAGTTGTCTGTCTTGTAAATAGCTAATTAACAACTTCAGCAAATTACCATTTGTACTGTACGTATCTCGTAAACAAACTAAGCTGAAAGTGTGGCACAGTGGCAAAGGCTTTGGTAAAGTCTATAAACACAGCCAGGGTACGGCCGCATTAAACTTCTATCCATCTAAAGACATTGTTAGTAAATTTTAATAGTGCAATAAAGCAGTGTATTATTACCTAACACTACGAAAAATAGTTCTAATGCTACTTTAAACCATGCACTCAAAAATACGTACTCAAAACCACGTACTCTAAACCACATACTCGAAACCACGTACTAGAATCCACGTACTCGAAACCACGTACTCGAAACCACGTATTTGAAACCACGTATTTGAAACCACGTACTCAAAACCACGTACTCGAAACCACGTACTCAAAACCACGTACTCGAAACCACGTACTCGAAACCACTTACTCGAAACCACGTACTCGAAACCACTTACTCGAAACCACGTACTCGAAACCACGTACCCGAAACCACGTACTCGAAACCACGTACTCAAAACCACGTATTTATTTATTCAGCTTTATTAAAGTATCAAGTTATACAGTGCACTGCATTGTTTTCCAATAACGGATACTAAACGTTTCTGGAGCTGATAAGGGAGAGTTTAACACGAACGCATCAAGAACTAATAATAATATGGCTAAAGGATGGCATAATGAGGCTAAATAAAATTGCTCCTAGAATATCTAGAAACAAACCCAGCATACGACGATACATTGAGATTTTGATGTCTGAGGAGCACTGCTACGCACTTGAATGTCAGTAGATTGACGGAGGTTTCAAACCGCGTAAAGCGTAAGGTGTCTACATGGCATTAAATACGCACCGTTTTGCTATTATAGAAACCCATTGTGAGTCAGCCATTATTTAGATTCCTACAATATTTTGTATTGAAGATATGTAGGTTTGCTGCCAGTCGTTCAGATGGTTAATTAACTTTGCTTTCGTGAAGTGCCTCGAAGTTTGCAGAGAAATCCCAATTCATTTGTTCATCGGCGCGCAAGCATTTGAAAACTTGTTTCCTCTGAAGAGACACGAAGCATACTTCTTCTTAGGGGGCTCACTTTAATAACGTTATCAAAAAAGTCGCAATTTTGACCCCCTCCCCCCCCCCCCGTCACCATAGGACATTAACATGGAAATTATCAAATTTTGGACCCCCCCCCCTCCGTCACTTGATAACGTTATTAAAGTATCGCCCCTTATTCTCGTTCACAGCTAGTTCTATGCAGTGGCAGCCTTCCGAGTTTTCTGCATCTCACTGCTAAACGTTCGTGTTTCGATATAGTGCACGAGCTCTCCCTCTGCAGTGTTCAATTCGTTCTTTCCCTTTTCACTGAATTATACAGAATAGGCTGCTGAAGTGGCACATTTTACTGCAAACTTCAAGGCACTGCTTTCGTGTCCATGTAATAATGTCATACATAAATGGTGCTAAGTGTTAGCAGATATAATAACATTGCTTTTGTTTTACTTCTTTGGCAAGTTAATTATTGCAATACGAACACATTTTTATTTAGTATATAGATTTACTTTATAAAAACTAGGTTGGTAGGCTAATTTGATAGTACTCAAGCGGCCCTACGCAGAAGTATGCTTCTCTGTGGACTTGGTAATAATTGTGCTATTTGATATCGATATTTAGCTTATAAATAGTTTAGTTATTTTCTGTCTTTCTTGCTATAGTTTATAGGTCCGTCATTGTAAATCATCACATTATGTACTGAATGACTTGACAATAAAAGAAACTGAAACTGAAACTGAGAAGTATTTTTTACTATTAGTAACTATAACTTTATGATTAAGCAGCTCATACTGCAAACTACTTCCATGTTAGTGTGCATTCACACTCTTTTCAATATTACCTTACTGTGTTATTTTATCAATTTCTACGAATTAAAGTGAAGTAATTATTTCGTTGTTTTGCAGTACCTGGTTTTAGATTCGTCAAACTTTTCGAATTTAGATGTTAAACATGGTACAATGAATGAAATATTATTATTATTATTATGTTGCTTCTTACTGATGTTCGTAAGAAGCTATTTACTGTAGGAATTCTGATATGTGAGTTTGCCACGAGGCTACTCAGCTCTGATCATTCCAAGTATGTATTGTGGTTATCGGGCTAGAGCCCAGGACCAGCATACATAACATTATTCATTATACTATATATTTTTGGATGTAGGTTACATACTTGCTACCGTACTGTTTGCCGCTAGGTATATTTAATTTTGCTCTTCAGCAATTTCCTTTTAATGTTTTAGGGGCAAGCCCCAAGGAATTCGCCATTCGGTATTAACCGATAGCACGAGAGGCGCGACTCACTCGGGCTACCAGAATAAGCCTCCTGCCTTTTAACCTTTCCTATCTATGTTGACTGCGATACTATAATGGGAAGAAGGCTTCACCCACGTGTATGGTCGGGGGCGGAGCTGTGCCTGGAGAGGGATAGATGTTCATTCAAATCTCTCCATTCACAGCTCCGTCCCAATTCTCCATTCACCTGAGTTATCCGACTCAAGTAATGCAGCCAACGCAACGACCAGAGTGTTCATCTACCAGCACACAGGATCAAATCCCATGTACCCCACTGTAGACTATTGAGGACGGGCCAAGCCCCACTCAACCACCCTGTCGCTCTTTGCAAACTATTTATACAAACTGTAAATCACTTATTTGCAAATTTTTATCAAGTGCAAATCGTGGATAAACACTTTTTAAAAGAGTAAAAAACGTGATTTTGTACTATTTTACGAAGTGCGTATAGTAATTTTACGTTAGAAAGGGCAAAAATTAGTGTTACACATCTTTAAAAGGATAAAGCGCAATTTTAAACATTCTTAACAGTTCTAAAACTGATGTTGCATATTTTAAAAGAGGGTAAATCGTGATCTTACCCTACACGTTTAAAAATTATAAATTACGTTTGCCGTTTACCCAATCCGCCACCAGCCCCCGTCGTCCCCCTCTATTTGAAAATTAACCCCCTTTGGTCGCACTGTTCACATCACTAGAGATATGATCATCCCTTCACGTTCCTTTTCATCAACACCCTACCTAAGAAAAACTATTCTGTTCCATTTTATGCTTTTGCCTCGATTACTATCGCTTATGACGTTTAATTATGGCTTTGTCTGGCTCTTTCACCTCTCTTGCTTATTTCCAATTTCGTATTATCTTCTGACTTGACGTCTCGCAAGTATCTTTTCTTCCCCTGTTATCCTTTGAAATCTTGTAGATCTTCCCTTTCCCAAGGCTTTGGGTCAACATCTGTCTGGACCTACCAACAAGGCTTTCCTTGATTATTGGTACTACCTTTATTCTCCCTTTGTCCCTCTTGAGATGCCTCTCCCCTTCTCCCCGGGTCTGGGATTTATTACAAAATATCCCTTATCTCTCTCCTCTCTACTCTACTTAACTGCTTGCTCGGTAAAGATCTTTTCCGAGTACAGGACGTTACAGGACTGCTTGAATCTCGGGCTACCCGGACTTGGGTTCTCGGCTGCTGTCCCCCAATCTGGTTCTTATTAAATGTTTTTTCAGTGATGCGATGTCCCTTAGGGTGAGTTCAACGCCTCCAGCGACCGCTGTTGAGCTAGGCCGAAGGGGACGGGATTTAGGATAGCTTTGGATATTATGGCCTTTCTACTGTCGTACGGTGGTTTACATTCTGCCGTATGGATGAGTACACCTTTCAGTGTCTGTGTGCTCCCTTGTATTGCGGCTATTTGTTGTTCGGCTTTCTTTCTGATAGCCTCCATACACGCGTTTGCTTTATCCTCTGGCAATAGTATCGGATTTACCGTTAAATAATTATGCAATCCATCCTGTTGGGTACCGAGGTACTCCATAACGCTCACCTCCTGCTTCTGTTTCTTTTGCTTGCACCCTGTATTTAAACAGCCCGTCTTTGTCTTCCCTTTTCTTGGTTTCTAGACCGGCCTTCTTTTTAAGGGATGCCCGCGTCCCATTTGTGCTCTTCTATATGTCGACACATCTCGCACCCTGTGCTTTACTAGACATGCCTTTACTTCTGCCGCCCTTGCCACGAAAAGTCCCGATATTTAGAATGCTACCCCGAGAGCCATGTATACTCCTATTTGTAACTGCGCATAATCCCAATTGACGTTTTGCAACACCTAAATGAAGTTTTACTAGTGGAATACGTATACACGTTCAGTGTATATTGACTCGGCGGATACAAGTAATTCGCTAATCTACGCTTTAAAATTTACCATGGTATAATAATAATCCGTCCATCTGTGCAAAAATGATGACGTGTCGATTACTCCATAAATACATAATCTGCTTGCAAGTAACTAACACGTTTGAAAAACGTAAGTTCGCACAATACGGTAACAGGTTGCATGTGACAAACATAAAATGTTTATTAGTAAAAGAATAAAAACCTAAATGAAAAAATATGCAGTTTTTTGTTGAAAATAGTACTAAAAATAAAAAGAATTAAAAAACTACTTGGTGTATAAAACATGAGTTTGTTGTAGCTCTCAATGCAGTCAGACTTCACGTTTGCCTGGTATAACCCTTAAATCTGGGTCAAAAAGGTCACGTCTCTGACGATGAAGTCCTTCATTTCAGTTTCAATCAATTTGTCCTATTGGTCAGCTCTAGGATATGGCTTAAAACCTTTGCTGATTCTTTTGATCATCATAACCATAGAATTAACACAACCATTGTGTTATCTAACAAATTAAAAGAATTATATTTTACATAACAAAAGTTTTAATGTTAGTATTTTAAATAGTGAGATACTAGTATTGATTCGTTTACTTAAGTGTTTTCCTTTGGAGGAGCTTTTCAAATCAAACGTGGCATATTTTTTTAAGCTTCACATCTCTGATCACATCTTTGAATCGGATCCTTCTACCGTTATCTCCCCAAATGGATTAACATTAGGATGAAGTGAGTTAACCCTACTTCATGTTTTATGTGCAATCGGAATATGCTTGAATGATGCCCTTCTTTTTGTTTCCTGGACGCAAATTGTGCCACAATATGGGCATAACGACTGTTTGTACTGTCTGCATATCAATTATCTGTTTAGTGGTTATATGGTTGAAAGAGGTCGACAATTCCGGAGCATAAACTTGTGGACGGTGTTCGCAGGTGTACACATCCATGTCAAATACAATGCAGCCCTATTAAAGGAAGTGTACTTTACCATAATTTAGTTCGGAACGATAAATTTATCGTCATAATTTAAACACGGGTGCAAAAACACCAACAAACTTCTTTATTTCTTCCTCTAGCAGACTTACAGTAAGCTTTTGTTTGAAAAATATGCTCTTATTTCTTATGGCGCCTCGCCGTCTGCTATTTGCAAACTTAACCTTTCCCATAATAAAAAAGTGCTTGTAATGTAACTCTCTTTTCAGCTATACTCTTCAAGTATTTTTATATGGAAAGAAGAGATTAGATTTTGAACTTGGTGCTCAGCTAAGGAGATACATTGTGTGCAGTTCTACCCTTCGAGTTTAGCTGGCTGCATGCATAAATGAACGTTTGTCAAATTCATTTGCCCCTCAAAGTACTGAGAATTTAGTAGAACGTTTGAAGTACAAATAAAAATGGAACTATAACAACTATTTTCTGCTGTACAAGATAGCACTGCTAAAACAAATTATCCTTTAAAGCAGGGTATTTGTTGTAGGTATATGTTGTGCCGCTTTATCAAATAACTTTGTTTTGTTACTATAGTTACAAAAAAAATATGTTGTATGATGTTCTAATAATTATACACAGTTTTGTGAAATGCAATGACATTTATTTTAATATACTTAATGAAATATTTTCTGTGGCAACTAATGACACTTCAGGAAAGAATTTGGCCCCTGAAAACGTTTCTAATCTCGGAAACTATTTGAACGCTATCTAAACATTACAAACAAACTCAATCACAATAATCTAGATTAAAACAATAATTATTTTGTTGTTTTAATTAGAATGAAAAATAGCAAATTTAATTATTAATAAATTTAATTATAACAATGTTTTATCCTTTAAGTAATTTAAAAATTCGTGAGCTCCTAAAAAACGTAAGAAATATTGTAAAGTAATAAGATAGCTTGTTAGACTAATAAATATACCACCTTGACCATTTTCACGTTGACGACGTGTACCAGCAAGGTAGAGTCTACAGTCTGGTAAAATAGGACCTCCAGTATGAGGCTTTGGCAAACGTGTATAGAATAGTTCTAAATCATCTCCGCAGGCATAAGAAGTCATTCTGAGCTTATTTAAATTGTGTACTTGTGTGTTACGGAGAACGTCAAAAGTCGAATTTTCATCTAATCGTAAGTACATATATATGTATATAACTAAAATCTAAAATATTTAGGAACACATATTGTAGAGTGTGAAACGTAAAAGTATCGTTTTCTTTAGGTACTCCTTCATAGGGTACTATTCTTACGCATAGTGCCATGATGTCCTACAATTCCTACATGGATCGCGTTGCCACTCATTTATTACCTATTTCTTACATTTTTATTTACACTAATACTAGTCTACAACAATCTACTAGAATTAACCTCCCTCGAACCGGGAATTGACTACAATCTGAGGTATGGCTAACATCTTTCCCGTGAATAGCGTTGAAACTCTATTATTTTGTAGTATAACGTAATTAATTACAAAAATTATTAATTCTGACTTAATTGAGTACTTACATATGTACATCAGGCTGGAGATCTCTCATCCAAGGATGTCTCAAAGGAGAATTCCTTTACAGCATTTCCATAAAATAAACAAGCGAATGAACCCTTATAAAAAAGCTTGTAGTTTTCTTCGTTTAATGTTAATATAAATAAGTCATACGTTTGTTGAATACCATTGCCTTCAAGTTTAACATTTTCTAGAGCTTTTAATGAACATCAATTCGTTTAAAGTTTCACGAAATCGCAGTTTCAACAATCGACGAATTTCCGAGTTTACCAATAAATTCTGAAATAGGTACCTGGCTTAGATGAATCTTTTAGAGAATTGCTCCTCATTAATTGCTCGTTTTGTCTCTAGTAGGAGATTATCACAATAAATTAAGTCCTTATCACAATTAGGCACCCCTACCCTAACGCATTAACTTTTTATAAAACACATTTAAAACTTAAACAGGGCGCAGTAGGGTAGTGGCCTACTGCATTGCACCAAGGCTCGGAAGGTTCCAGGTTCAACTCCTGGCGTGA
>JAQFZC010001360.1:0-31150 GCA_034695205.1 Dicyrtoma fusca
TTGACCTTTTTGAAAATGTTAATTTCTAGTTTTGACCTTTTTGAAAATGCTAATTTCTAGTTTTGACCTTTTTGAAAGTGTTCGTTATTATTAGTTTTGAATGCTTTTGAAAATGTTTATTTCTAGTTTTGAATGCTTTTGAAAATGTTTATTTCTAGTTTTGCCTTTTCTGAAATAGTTAATAAACATTAAACACTTTGTAAAGCAATATTTCCTTGGTTTCCTAGTTTCGAAGAGGTTACTATACTGTATAAGCGTCATTTTGCATCTTAAGTAGCGACGTTTTAGGCTAATCGGCAATGGTTTGGGAATATTTCGGGTAAAAAAGTAGTTTGACAGCCGAATCAGCATGAGACATGAGCATAGCGATGGATGCCCCTAAAGAGATTTATCTTATATTCAATCTGCAATTCTGACATAATTAAATGTTGGGTAATATATTCAAATTGGTGTTAGGACAGTCGGAGGAGGGCCGATAATTCAATGACAATTTTTTGGTTCGGCTCAAACTACTAATTAGGACGATCGGAGGACAGAGCCCACACACACCAACACACACACACACACACACACACGCCATACGTGAAGACGGAACGAGAGGAAACAGGTGTAATATCAACCATCCGTTTCCCACTAATAATTTCCACGTTAAAATATTTCATATGCCTCATTATTCTTATTTAATGACTACAGCCCATAGCTCATTCGTTACTTAGCAACACACACTGTAAATCCAGACTCATTTCCACATGTTTTAAGGGACCTTTCGCTTTCATCTATGACCATCTGTACAAAGAATTGACTTTTTTTAAAATGCTGAAAAGTCACAATTTACGTTTTTTTTAAACTTAAATGGGAGGATCTGCTTTTTTTAAATCGCGTCATTTTAAGTAATTGTACTTTTTGAAACTTGAATTTTTGGTTTTTCTTATTCGAAAGAGAGCTTTTTTAAGTTTTCGCACTTTTTGAAACTTGAATTCAAGGTTTTTCTTTTTTCGAAAGTGAGCTTTTTTAAGTTTTCGCACTTTTTGAAAAGTGAATTCTAGGTTTTTCTTTTTCGAAAGCGAGCTTTTTCAAGTTTTCACACTTTTTGAAAGCTCATTCTACCCCAAATTGTATGATGTCATATTTGGAAGATCACTAAACTGTAATGCCTATGTACACCTATAAATTTGTAGCACACTAATTGAGTATATACAAATTATAGAGACAATATATGCCACAGTTTCTTGTCATTTTCAATTTTAACTTTTTTTTTATTAATGAATTTTATTGAAGGAAAAGTTTTTGGCCTTTAGAGTAGTTTATGCAATAATCATAATAATTAGCGTTAGAGATAATTACAGCATATAGTAGTGAAATATTGAATATCAGATAGATAATATATTGTATAGTTATATCCAGAGAAAATTTTAGCTATAGGTATACTGATATATAGGCTACAATATCCCAAAAAAAATGGAGTGGGTCACACAGTATAAGGGATTAAAAGAAGAGCACACACACACACAGCACACCCCTGATTTTATTCTTCCAATAATTTGTATATTTTTATACTCATTTATTTCTTTATTTGTCTCTCTTATATGTAGTCTCTGCACTATTCTGAAAATTGTTCCTCCCTTCAACAAAGATCTCAGAGTCAGTTCCATTTTTACATAAGATGTGCATGACACGCCACAGGACAGAACAGAGAATGTACTGTGTAGTGCTTGCAAGAAATATTTCTAATGACTAGCATTATAAAGATGTGGGCTGTGTGATTTTCCTATTTCCTATCTTGTCAACTGTAAAATATCTTGTGCCTCATAAAACATACCGATAAATATATGGATACATATCTCAAGCAGGGTCATTTTAATGGTAATTAATTACTACATAATTAAAACGTGTCATTACATGGAGTACAAAAACTTAAATCGAGAAATAATATACGCATTTAAGGTGTACGTATTTACCTACCTATGTGTGTATCTTTAATCTTTACGAAATATTGTGAATTCATAGTATTTACGGCTATATTCGCATTGTAACTAAATTGTAATAGTATATTCATAAACTTGAATCGAGTTTTAGTACAACAATACATCCTTTACTACAAAAAATTCAGTGTATCGAAAATAGTTAGAAAGTGGCTATACGTAAAACGTAAATAATAGTAGTAACTCTATGTTTTTTCTGTGCAACAAAAACAAAAAATGAGTCATCATCATCAATAGAGTATGAATCATGAAGCACTTGTATATGAGATAAAATAATATGTATAATATATATGTATGTACATATGCAACGCGATGCAAATTGTCTGTCAGAAATGTGTGTAACATTTATAGCAATATGTACATATGTATGTATAGGTATAGTAGGTAGGTATATATATATATATCAGCTTTCTTTTTTCTTTTCCTTCAAAACCTCACACTAGTCGTATACGTTTGTAGTGTAAATTGTAGTTTGTTTGTTCATTATGAGTGAGGGCAATGGTAATACTGTTCAAGTGCGTAATTATTTAATAAAGTAACTCGCATAGTAACATAACATACTACATTGTAAATACATGTAACATAAAATAATGTTCTAATTTTTATACTTTTACACGACATTTTTTTTTTATACATATATTTGGGTTTTCAAACTTTCAAACTTTAAATAATAAATTATAGTGTTATTAGATATACGAGGTCTGTTTTTTTATACGCAGGTGATCCCAGTATGTAATGTATGTACCTATAGAAGCTACGGGTATTTCTTCTTTTTAATTTTTATTATGTATGTATGTATATACACATAGTTAATTACTGTATGGTAACTAGACGGACTTTTGTCTCTCAAAACCGCACTGATTCGATCGCATTCCTTCATAATGATCAATAATAATTATAATAGTAATAATAATAATATTATTATTATTTTAGTTTCTATAACCCTAGTGGATCCTACGAGTCGATGGCTAATTAATTAGGTAATTATTATTTTGCATTAATTATATAGTAATTATATACACCTTTTATTCCTATACTGTAGAAGTTAAGAGTGTTGCGTAAATCTTACATGTTTACATACAAATTACATTAGGATTACCTATATTTATGTACGTATATATAGTATATCATGTATGTATGTAGGTATAGTAATAGGTAGTAGATAATTTATTCTATTGTATGTAAGTATGCATGTATATGTATGTATTTATATATTTATTCAAAAAATTCGACTCACGACTAAGTATGTATGACGATGTATGTATGTGTGACGAAGACCACAACAACAACAAGAAACTTTCGACTTGAACAATTTTTACAACTTTTCTATCCTCAAATATTTTGAAACATTTTCATTGACCAACGCAACGGTGTGAACAATGTTCAAATGTATACACAAAACACAACACAACAACACAATGCAAAAAAAAACAAAAAAAAAAACAAAATAAAAGGAAAGAAAAACATGTAATTACAGGAGAGATAGACGTCAGTTTATAGTATGTACACAATCTTTGAATTTACCTACAAAGGTTTACTATAGGGAGCCTATCGCTTTACGTATAATTCTGTGAAGAAAATTATTTGATTTTTTTAAGAGTTTCACACGCATTCACATTAAAATCGGTAATACTATTAACTTCTAACAATTATATAGGCCCTTGCAGCAAGTTGCAGGTTGCAGGTCCTTCTCTATAGTTTCAAGATTGACTGTCAACCTAATTGTTTTTTTTTAATTGTTTTAGCAATAGTTAATTTTTTAATTTATGATTGAGAACAATAATGCAATGATTTATTGTTTATTAAATTATTAGATGATCGAGATTATTTCATAATTATCCTTGAAATTGTGTCAGTATAATCAATTTTAAATTTGCAGAGCCTATAATAATATAGTATTTACATGTAAAGTCGTATACTTCATGTATTAATCTGTACCTATCTCATGTGTACACTTTCTAGGAGAAAGATCACTTCAGTTTCATTTCAGTAGTGAGCTACGCAAAAACACAAAATCTAGAGCAGTCAATACATAGGTTTAAGGATACTGAGTGCTGACATGATTTTCGTATACAGACTTTGTACCAAAGGTTCTTTTTTTCTTCTTTATGCATCCTACGATTACGATTATAGTTTCATTCTTATTAGAGTAATTATAGCATTATTATTATAGAGTGACATTTATTATATTTTTTGGTTGTAAGTTCAGACTTAATTTTATGCAATCTCGAATATATATGTAGCTAATCGTAATTATATAAGATATACTATATAGGTATAGCATGTTATTGAAAATATTAAAGCAGAATCTTCTACGATGAGAAGAGGAAATGTAAAAAGGGAAAAACAAAACACATTAAACACCGGCTACTAGAGTACTTGAGACCTACGTGTCCCTATAGGACCAATAAAACTCGATAGAATAAAATGCCATAGAAACTTAAAACATAGCGTATATCACTGGGTTCACTACTTTAGGGAATATCTTTTTTTTTCTAGATCAGTCACAGATGTACCTAATACGCTGTCTAGAATCTTAAAAGTGATCAAAAAAGTTTGTATACCTTTCAATAATTTTTTTGATATCTTCAATTTATTATAATATCAATAGTCAATAGTCAATACTACCGATACTTATACTACCTAGGTAGTATTTTTCTGTCTGTCTGCCCGTAGTTTGGTGGTAGCATATTTCCTTGTAAGTTGTAACGCAATCTTTAATTTCCTACAGCCTACACTTCCAGTCTACAGATCTACCCACCTAGGTATGTATGTGTGTAATGTATACATAGGTAATTGTATATATATATATCCTTTAAATAGTGCTAACTATAATTACATGACTAAATGTCAACTATACTAGTCTAATGGATTGCTTTATAAAGAGTTCTCTGGGCTTTACTTGGAGCTGTGTGGATGAGGAGATGCGTGCTCTATTTGTTTTGAAGATTCTACAAACTCTTGAGAGAATCACTCGGAAAGAGTGTTGAAAGTCAGAATGGCATTTTGGAGGATAAGATTTTCTTTTTTCTTCCACTTACCCCGTATTGTGTTGAGTGAAGTTCAACAAGTACCTAGGTACCTACGTTATACATGGGAAGTTTCAAATCCAAATCCTTCCAAAATGATTCCGAAATTTTTATTATTTTTTTTATATAAATAATTGTGTGACTGGTACTGGTACTGGTGTGAATAGAGATACAAGTTCCCCTTCCTCACTTTCCAAGTAAAACTCAAATGTGAATAGTCCCTGTCCTGAATTCAACTTTATAACAGTAGTGAATCCGGAAGATTTCATGAGTTTCCGCAATATTATATGATTTGAGAATGTTCTTTTTTTTTAAAGAGATTTGTTTTTTTAGTGGAGAGAGTCATACAGTCGTCATCCATCCAACAACATGTGATGAGTTGTATTCCTTACTTAGTGTATCTTTAGTGTATGCTTCTAAATTGTTTGTTCATATGTAGCATTTGTGTGTAAGTTTTAAGTACAGTGTTTAGATCTAAAGTACTGAGATGAGTATTGCAAACAGGTAATTCTGGCCTTGCACGTGTAGTTGGTTGGTTGGTTTCTTCATGAATGTCTCGTGTTGGTTTCATCTGTTGTTTTGATCTCTGCCATGATGTTCGTGTTGGTTTCATTCAAATCATGGATAATTCGTTTAAAAGTTTGAGGGTCCCATAAAATCTTCTGGATTGTACTGATGTGCTTGATGAGCCGCCGCAGCGGCGGCTGCGGCGGCTGCAAAGTTGTAGTCGGAACAGGGCAAACCAATGTTTCATCCCTTCATGTCCCCCAGCCCTAGATGGTGATGGGGATGATGGGCAAGGGCCATGTGGTGGTGGGGAGGACCCATCTGATGATGGGGAAGAGCGTTCATCGTCGCCATCTTATGCTCCTTCTTCCACTTCATTCGTCGATTTTGAAACCAAATCTTGATTTGACGCTCCGTGAGACAAAGGGCATGGGCGATCTCAATCCGTCTTCTCCGCGTGAGGTAACGATTAAAATGGAACTCTTTCTCCAACTCCAGCGTCTGGTAGCGCGTGTATGACGTTCTTTGGCGTTTCGTTTCACCGTTGGCATTTACCGTACCTGTGAGAAATAGGAAGACAAAGGTCAGTCATTAAATCCCAGTGCAGTCCTAAAGTTGCATTTATTTCTTTAAAGTCGCAAAAAACGTTTGAGTCCCACAGAAAAAACGGTTAACCTTTTCAAAACGGTAATATTCTTAGTTTTGAATGTTTTGAAAATAGTAATTCCTAGCCATTTCTTGGATCATTTAAAAAGCGTTATTTACTAGTTTTGACCGTTTTTAAAAAGCGTTATTTACTTGTTTTGACCGTTTTTAAAAAGCGTTATTTACTAGTTTTGACCGTTTTTAAAAAGCGTTATTCATTAGTTTTGACCTTTTTTAAAAAGTACTTGTTACTAGTTTTGACCTTTTTCAAAAGGTTAATTTATAGAATTGAACACTGTTGTAAAGCACTCTTTCAATGGTTCCCCAGTTTCTAATAGGTTAATAACTTCCTAGTTCTGTCACAATCACAATGATTCTATTTTATGGAAACTGACCTTCAGTATCAAAAAGCATCGCATCGTATAGCTTGACTTGACTGTACATTGTGACTGTCTTGAACCACATTGTAACTATTTGGTTATCAACAATTACATTCTCATATCCATATACCTGTATAGCTATGATTTCGTTCTTTTCAGAATTACAGCCGTTACACTTACATACATATACTGGTTCTGTCGAATGAAGGGATAGCGCCTACTGTGAGCCCCACAAATGAAATCCAATCATCTCAATGGTTTTAGAGTTAAGCAGGTTAGTTCAGGGCGAGAGTTATTCACCCACATTATTTACGTAATTGAAATTTAACCCCGACGCCATTAACTCCTTTAGTCTCTAGCTCCCACAATTCTTTGAAGTGCCCGACTGAAGCCGCCACACTGCACTGTTTCCTCCCCACTCTCTGTAGAGTTTGAGGCCCCATGCATGCATTCGTGGGTTGTCGAGAAAAACAATTCCGAGAATTAAAAAAAAAACAACATTGCCTAGCTGGGACCAGGGAACGAAGTCAAATTTCCATATTTTTCGGTGCACAATAATACTAGTTTACATAATACGTAAACACGTTCCTATTATTCGGTAGCAAATAGGCCGGCATACAATTTGAACTAGAAAACAGCTTTGGAAAAAAAAAATGGCAATAGAGCTTTCAAAAAAATTCAAAAATAGATTTCAACTTTCTCAAATAGTGTAAAACATTCTATTAGTGCATTCAAAAAAGGAAGCAAAACAAGAGGGTACATACTTTTTCAAGCACTGTAAAAACATAATATTAGCGTTTAAAAAACAAACGGCAATAATAGATTTACACTTTTTGAAACAGTGCCAAAGATGGTATTTACACATTTCGAAAAGGTTATTTCTATAAATTATATCCAAACTTGAAAGAAATGCCGCTAGTTTGCCTGCCTACATAATCTTCTAAATCTTTCAGGTAAAGTTCCTAATAACTGTGCATGAATTATATTAGTTTTATTGTACATAAATTTAGATTTTGAAATAATTCACTCTGATTAATTTATGACGACAAGGAAATAATGAGTGAGGTGCTCTTCTCTGGTACATCGATTCGATTAAACCACTCAGACGAAATCCAAAATAATGAGCTATAATTACGTAATGAAATTAAAATTCTTATGCCTCAAATAGTAGCAGTACATATCCAAAAGTGAGATGGTATAAATAAAGACAAGAAGGGTAAAAAAATTGGTCAGAGTATCAAATGAACAATAAAGGGGTATAACAAAGCCAAGAGAGGTTGCCATGAACGTTCCGTCTCCTTGAGAATTTACACGCTTCCCAGGGAGGATAAATTGTTTTGACATTGCGTAGCGAAAGGTACGGAAGGGGCACTTAATAGGAAAATATAGTGGAATTTGATAGGCCTATATTTTTACTCGAGTCTGGAGAAAAGAAGAAGGAGAGAGAGAGAAGCGAAGAGACGACGAGGCAAAGGATTGAGCTGAGAGGGTGTAAGAATGAGTTGTAGGAAGAAGTAATGCACATAAACACTTGGAGCCAAGTATTAGTATCTTATGAAGACGCTGAGGAAACCACAGAGACTCACTTCTCCGTCTCCTTTCCTTTCCGCCGTATCAACGAGGTATAATAGTAGTCAAGTAAATCCCAGCCAAAGGAGAAACAGTGATTTACTGACCTGTTGTTGCACTTCTACAGATCCTTTACTACTTCCACACCACACCATCCACCAACCACTATGCCCGCCTAACACGCTCCTATACTACTTACCACGTTCTCCGTGGGCCACTCAAATCTCACTTCCATGAGCAGGCTCTTTTCAAATTCGTAAATACTGCTATTTTGAACATTTTTGAAACCGAAATTCTGTGCCGGGCTTTTTTTAAAAACGAATATTTTATCTTTCGTACATTTTTGAAACGGAACTTGTGTTCCTTGCTTTTTCTGAAAAAGCATATTTTATGTTTGTAGCGTTTTTGAAAAGGAAATTCTGTGCCGCGTTTGTTTTGAAAAGGCGTATTTTATGTTTAGAGCGTTTTTGAAACCGAATATTTTATGTTTTGTACATTTTTGAAACGGAAATTCTGCGTTACGCTTTTTTTGAAAAGACATATTTTTTGTTTAGTGCTTTTTTGAAACCGAAATTCTGTGCCGCGTTTGTTTTGAAAAGGCATATTTTATGTTGTACACTTTTTTGAAAAGGAAATTCTGCGTTACGCTTATTTTGAAAAGGCGTATTTTTTGTTTAGAGTGTTTTTGAAAACGAAATGCCGTGACGTGCGTTCTTTGAAAAGGCTTATTTTATCTTTTGCACATTTTTAAAACGGAACTTCTGTGTCACGCTTCTTTTGAAAAGGAATATTTTATGTTTTGTACTTTTTTAAAAGGAAATATTAGTGCTTGAAATGCACATACCTACAAGTAAATATCACGTTTTACACTTTTCAAAATTACTACTACGATAAATGGTACGCTCTTTTTTAAAACGTTTAGTCTATATGCTATAATACTTTTTCAAAACATTGCCCATTGGATACTACCAACGTTACTATGTTTGGTTTCTTTTAAAAATGTGACCATATTTTGAAAGCTTTTCGCCTCTGTTTCGAAAATACGACGTCATATTTGCAAGGCTCCTAATACCGCTACATATGTCATGTAGATACATCCACCTGACTATCAGAGAGCTATGAACGTAAGTACGAGAGCCCCAACGAGGTCTACTACTCCGCTCCTTATCTGTATAATAAGACAGATACCTCTGGTGTGGTGTACCATGCGTGGATTTTATACGTGGCGAAGGAACATCTTCTAAAACACCATGACACATCCAGCATGGAAGAGATTCCGCACTCGAGGTGTACATATCCAGATCCAGAAAGCTCCGTTGCCATCCGCCTCTATGTAACTTTCCATCTCCTCAACACTGGCTCACTTCCTCTGTATCCCATCCCATTGTGAGCTATTACTGTCCCGTCGCCTTTTCTCGATATATATTCACTTTTACTACCATGAAAATGGTGACACTGACCTTCCCAACCCTCATATTTCACTTTCATGGCTCTCTTCACAGATGATTCCAACTTTCGACATCAAGTGTTTTCATTTCAACTCAAGTCAGTCAATTGAAACAACTCCACTCCATTTATTAGTCATACATATGTACTCACTGCATTGGGGTGCAGTCTCCGAGCCCTCCACATAAATCTATTTAATTAATTCATTACGTAATGACAGACGGTCAAGCGAGTGACAATTAATCGAACGTCCGCCATTTCAAAGAAAATGTAAGGGACATTCTTACTATCTGTAAAGATAGATACCAAGGATGTAATTACGCATTTACATGCATACTACAATTAGTCACTTGTCATTGGACTTGCAGTGTACCTCCATAATTACTTAGTGCATTCGCCAGTTTGAAAGGGGCCTTCTAAATTATGCCCTCATTGCCATTACACACTCGTTTATTGATTTGAACAAGCGCCTTCAATATAGGCAAAAATGGTAGCAAAGTTTCGAAGAGTGAAACAGTTTACAAATACACATAAACATGACACTACACTTTTTCAAAGAAGTGAAAAAGTGATATTAAGTTTTTAAAAAGGTGTAAAACACGGGATTTAAGCTTTTCAAAAAAGTATAAAACAAGGGATTTAAGCATTTCATGAAAGCATAAAACAAGGGATTTAAGCATTTCAAAAAAGTATAAAACAAGGGATTTAAGCGCTTCAAAAAGGTATAAAACCGGGATTTAAGCGTTTCAAAAAGGTATAAAACAATGGATTTAAGCGTTTCAAAAAAGCATAAAACAAGGGATTTAAACTTTTCAAAAAAGCATAAAACCGGGATTTAAGCGTTTCAAAAAGGTATAAAACCGGGATTTAAGCGCTTCAAAAAGGTATAAAACAATAGATTTAAGCGCTTCAAAAAGGTATAAAACAATAGATTTAAGCGCTTCAAAAAGGTATAAAACAAGGGATTTAAGCATTTCCAAAAAGTATAAAACAATGGATTTAAGCGTTTCAAAAAAGTATAAAACAAGGGATTTTAGCGCTTCAAAAACGTTATTTAAATCTGTGCCTAGTCAACTATGTTGAAAGGCCTATAAGGGCGTAAATCGTACCAATGGAAGATGCATTAGACTGATTTGCTATTTACGCTTACAACGTTCGGGGTTTCTGTTGATAGCCAGTGTTACTGTCATTATATTATAATGCTGTTTCATTGCCTATATTTATAATTTGTAAAAGCTACCAGTGCGTTCGTTCGAGATGTTATTTGAACGTGACACAATGGAGAATTCGACGCTGGAGGCACCTCCGTCCATTTGAGCGTCTGCCGTGCCCAGTATGCCCAGTAGGAATCCACTGTCTCGGTATGTGAGAGCATGAAATAGAGACGGAGGACGGATCGTGTATTTAAAAAGACAAGTTCTAAGACATGGTCGCTATACGGCAGATGCACGGTAGCTTATCGCTCCGTCTCATCGCCATCATCGTCATCGTTAGCCGGCGAGTAAGACATGACGAAGATATGAAAGAAATTGAGGAGTGATGGACGTCACGTCCAAGTCAAGTCAAGTCAACCTCAAGACTAGTCCTCCTTAAATATGCCGACCGAAATCACATGGCTCATGGGTCACTGAGTACATTGTCTCGTGTACTATGGATTGCATCTCTTCAGTGCCAATACAATACGTTGAATCCTTCCTGGCCTACGGGGGAGATGAGATGCGTATAAATCATTCCATTAAAAACTTTGTCAGTCCAAAAGCCAGTGAGCCGGTGTACTGACTGATACTCATAGCCAACCCACAAACAAACAAATGTCTGACAATTATTGTAAACAGCAATTAAAACAGGGAACACACGAAATCCAAACCTACATCTTTATACGTTGTAATTACTGCCTATTTTACAAAAGGATAGGGACGGGAGTGTACTGCACTCCACTGCACTGACAACTGATATGAAAACCATTTGCTATATATTTTTTTTTCAAAAATAAAAAATAAATCCAAGTGTATTGAGCAGTTATTGAATGAGACAGGGAAAGGAGTCGGTCGGGGCCCGCGGTAGGAGTTCACTTAAACATGAAGTTGGCGCAGACCTATAAATACCAACAGCACACCAATCAAATTTTTTCCTCGGAAAACCCCAAGGAACACAGAGAGAATCTGAAGTGTCACGTCATCCAAAAGAAATACACTACAGGATCGTTTTTTTTGTGGGGAACGCATGCATGCACATTCATAAATATGTACATTGCATGCCTATATCTGTATCTGTAGCTGTGCAAGAAGTACAGCAAGTAAATACTGTGGTATAGGTAGAAAGCATGGGGCCTTACAAATATGACTATAGTATTCAAATTACTTTTTAGAAATTTGTTGTACACCCTTTCAAAAAGAACAAATCTGTGTTTTCATTTTTTCAGAAACCTCATACCATGTATTTTTGCACTTTCTTAACAGAGGTTTTAAGAAAGTGCATTTAGCTTTAAAGCTAGTTTTCAAGCTAAATGGATTCTTGCGATGGGTTTTAAAAAGGCAAATACTACATACATATGTGTGATACTACTTCAAAAAGTGTAAATCTATGTTTTCATTTTCTGAAAAGGCTAATACCATGTGTTTACACTTTTTCAAAAGAGGCTTTTTATTTCTGCCTTTTGTCAATGCTAGTTTTTAAGTTAAATGGTTTCTTGCAATGGGTTTAGAAAAGGCAAATTCTATGTTTGATACTACTTCAAAAAGTGCAAATCTATGTTTTAATTTTCTGAAAAGACTAATACCATGTTTTTACACTTTTTCAAAAGAGGCTTTTCATTTCTGCCTTTTGTCAAAGCTGGCTTTCAAACTAATGGATTTTTGCGATGGGTTTTGAAAAGGCAAATGCAATGTTTGAAACCCTTTCAAAAAGTGTAAATCCATGTTTTCATTTATTAAAAAGACTGATAGTTAGTTTTTTGCACTTTTTCAAACCACTTTTTTGTATGTCTGCCTTTTTGAAACCGCTTTTTTCATTTCTGCCTTTTTTCAAAGCCCTTTTTCAAGCCCAAATCCTATGACGTCATAGCAGTAAGGCTTCTACAGAGCAGTAGTATCGTATAGTATAGACAGACTTGCGTCCACAGATAGTAGAATTTTGCAAAACAAAAAAAAGGTATATTGAATGTAAATTCTGTTGTGTTGTATCGTATCGCATCTGTATTTGAGACATGTGGATGGGATTGTGAATAGAAAGGAGTAGGAGTATCAGTGTTACTCGAGTGCATAGTCTGTTACGTAAGAATTGAGCCTTTTAGTAGCTATTGGTTTGGTTATTTGGTATGTGAGGCCTGTAAGGGAGCAGGTAGGCATGGAGGAGAGTGGAGTTGCTGGTTGTAATAGTAGTAGTAGCGGTGGCACCGGCTGAGTGAAGAGTGAAGTGAACGTTCATTTTTCAGATGCAGACTTGACAGACAATGTCGCTTGTGAAGGAAAGGAAGGGGCCAACGCAAAACCCACTGACAACTTGAAAGGAAAAATATTGATAGAAAAGAGACTCGCCTCGAATTTATATTTTACTTTACTTTCCGTTACTTTACATCATCCCCCGGAAAACTGCAGACTGCAATTCAATGGTTGCCGCATATGTCTCTACATGTATAATTATACATTTATAGACACAGTACCGACAGGGGCCTTCCAACTCTGACGTCAGACGATTCCCCCTCGGAAAGCTCTTTTACAAGAAGGCAAATCAGGTTTTTCACATTTTGAAAAGGCGTCAAACGATAAATTAGTCTTTTCCAAAAAGCGCAAAACAGGGTTTTAACATTTTGAAAAGGTGCCAAACAAGAAATTAGTATTTTACAGAAAGTGCAAATCAGGTTTTTACTATTTTAAAAAGGTGTCAAACACCAAATTGTTGCTTTTCAAAAAGTGTAAATCAGGGTTTGTGTATTTTGAAAAATTGTGAAACGGGAAATTTAGCCTTTTTCAAATACGGCCAACCAAGTGTTTAACATCTTGAAAGGCTCGGCACCCCTATAAAGACTTTCTCAAAAAGTGCACTTCAGGCTTTTGACATTTTGAAAAGGCGTCAAAAAGTAAATTAGCTTTTTTCAAGCAGTGCAAATCAGGTTTTTAACAATTTGAAAAGGTATAAAACAATAAATTAGGTTTGCTTAAAAATTGTACAATATGTTTTTAACTATTTTAAAAGGTATCAAAAGGTGAATTAGCTCTTTTCAAAAGGGTAAATCGGGTTTTTAACATTTTGGAAAGATGTCAAACTATAAATTAACCTTTTTCAAACGAGCAAATCGGAGTTTCAACCTTCTGAAAGAGTGCACGAACTGGCATTTAAACATTTTAGAAATGTCCTAAAAAAATTCTAGTACCTACTTCATAGTTGGATAGCCCCTAGTTGCGTTACAATAAAATGGATATATAGCTATAGATATAGCTATCCCCACATTTAACTGGTGCTCGTATCCATGTCTATGTACCTACATTGTGAGTTCTATCTAACGGAATCGGAGGTCTTGAGCTTGACATGGCATGCCATACCAAACCAAACCAACATATCACAAGACGAGCGTAGCAATTTTATTCAATATACGTTCGTAACGTAGGGAAAACCCCAAAGAGAAGATCATCATGCGACCATCAGCCAGTCCGTAGTTTTCTCAACTGAAACCGAAAGAAAATTCAGTCCAATAGTTTGTATATTTGTCAGTCCCATGTGTATGTGTGCATCCAGTCCACAGTACAGTGTAAAGCAGTGAGAATTGAATTCTTAAATATATAAATGTATTTTAGATAAATGTAAAGTAAACAAACATGTCCTATGAATGTGTATTATGAAAGTATCCCCCGCGCTCAAGTTAACATGAAATGTCCCTGCTGCCTAAATTCAATTCACATTCATCTTGTGTGTGTGTGTGCCTCTAAAACGTTTGCATACTTAATATTTTTCTTCGACTATGGGTTAGGGTAAAAGTTCGAACTTTGGATGCTTGAATAGATCATCAAATCTCTCCCCTTCCCCCACACAAGTCCTATAGGGAGAGAATCTGTCTCGCAGTTTTTGAAAAATGGTAAAATAATTCGCCTCCCATCAAATTTCATTTACAGAATGGGATTATCTTAAAAGTTTGATGAAAGATTATTGATTCGGATCTTGATCTTGTACAGCTCATTCTCCACTTCTCAAAGTACATATAGCAAAATACCCAATCATAACACAAATATCGACAATTGCGCCTAAGAAAGCTCCGTCAAAATTGTGTGTTTGGAGCCTTGCAAATACATACATAAAACTGTATACTGTATAGGTTTTAAGTTTGATGGAAACTTTAAATAAAAGCAAAAAATTATGCTTTGTTTTCAATAAGTGCAATAAAACGCTGTTTTAATGGCTTCAAAAATTAAAAAGTAGATTTAAACTTTTTGAAAAAGCGTACAGCACTATATACATAAGCCTTCTCATAAAATCCAAATAATGATAGTCTTTCTAAAATGGTGTAAAACATTCTATTAGCACTTTCAAAAAGGAAGGAAAACAAGGCGAATTTTTTGAAAAGGTGCAAATTGTAATATTAGCCAATTCAAAAAAAAGCCAAACATAACTTTCAACTTGTTGAAATAGTGAAAAACGTGGTATTTACACGTTTGAAAAAAGGCAAGTCATTTCTATGTATATAATTAGGTACATAATCATTCTTGGAAGGCCCTTTACTATGCAGTGCATAGCACACGGTTAAGTTTGTAGGTTTTGTAACATTCTACATTACTATGTTGCATTGCATTGCATTGTAGATTAGATTGTATAGCTTTAAAAAAATCTGAATAAAAGTTTGCATCTGAATCTGAAGATCTCTGGGTACACAGAGCAGACGGCCGTACATTGTATGTAGCTATACATCTCAACAATTTACATGAGAGTGAGAGGGATAAAATATTTGTTTGATAATGAAGAAACACGTAATTCCGAGATAAATAAAATGAGTAGCATAGCGTTTCGTAGACGACGGCTATTTGTTTTGTTCACTCCCTCCACGCATTATTATTCATTTCCAGTTTTTCATCCGTCCGACCCAGCGACCGGATGACTAAACGGAGGAAGAAGAAGAAGAAGAAGAAGAAGAAGAAGACGAAGGAGCGCGAGAGCCACCAGCCAGCTCCTTCTTGTCATCTGACAGACAGGCAACCATGGTGGTAACAAGTTTTCCTTATAGAAGCCTGTCCACAAGGCCTGTAAACGACCAAGTATCTCTCCTTATTTCATTCCATCATCTCCACGTAATCCTTAATTCAAATCTCCCATATGCACGCAAAGTAATCTTAGAACGAACGAAGCTACGCTCTATACCCATACACATCTCAGTCTCAAAGGGTAGGATTGTGAAAAAATGACATGGAACTTAAATGAACAAAAGAGGGACAGAATAAAAGCTAAAAGTGCAGCTATGACGAAGTGGCTGCTTGTGATTCTTGTATCAGAAATAAAATCAGGGTTGTGTCTTCTCTTTCCTCTCTGACTCCCAGCAAACCTATGTACTACTAATGACCCTCGTGTCTTCTTCCCAATCGTCTTTATATCAATCGCATTGTTTCTCCATCATCCCAAGACAACGAATCTCTCAGTCTGCCTACCTTCCCATAAGCATAGCAACGACGTAGGTAGCTCTCTGTAGTTACGGTTTATCAAAAATTTTCAGAGGAATTTTATCCTTCCGTGCTCATCCTTCAATAGCTTGTCTCAAAAGATCATGTAAGAGACGAACTACCGAGACCGACCCAACAAACTAGCCATCACCCATCAGCAGATCACAGACTACCAACGACACACTTGGAATCTTCAAACAGATTCTAAATATTTCGAAAATCCACACATTTTTCTTGCTCATTAAGCTTCACCACCATATTTCTGCTACAAGGCAATGATTACCTAGTACGTGTGTGAACTTCTAGCTTCTAGAATTGGCTGGTCAAATGTCAAATGGCCAAAGTGACATGACATGCCAGGCCTTGCGTCTATGTGTGATGGGGCAGGATGAAGGGTTGAAGTGTCCTCTGTCGTGCTAGTCTTATGGGCAAAAGGAGGGGCAACTTTAATTCTATTTGTTATCAGTACACTTTGAGATCTGAGATTTTTGAAGAATACGTGCTTAAGCTGGTGAGCCTGAAATCACACATCAGACATTGTACTACTATACTTTACATGGCATGGAGATACATATGTAGATACGGGTATTATATGCCATGGTGTTTTACCCTATAATAAGGGGTTCTTCAAATATTATGCCACACGATTTGGGTGTACATGTGTTTCAAAAATTCAAGCTTTGTAGTAGTGTTTTTTAAAAACAAAATGCAACGTATTGAAAGAGCTTGATGTATGTATATGTGTTTTTCAAAACTTACACTCATTGTATCTATTTTAAATATATGCAAAGCATTATAATTTTGTTTTTAAAAAGGGTAAAATACAATAATTGTTACATTTCGAAACCTACGAAACATTAGTAATAATCACGTTATTCGAAACGGGCCAAACAACAATAATTATGTTTTTCAAAACGTTCAAACCATAATAATTAAGCTATGGAAATGTACAAAACATTAAAATAACGTTTTTCAAAACGGCCAAACCATGCTAATAAGGCTTTTTAAAACGTTCAAACCAGAATAATTACTTTTTCAAAACGTTCAAATCATAATAATTACGCTATGGAAACATGCAAAACCTTAAAATGACATTTTTCAAAACGGCCAAACCATAATAATTACTTTTTTTTAAACGTCCAAACCATAATTATTACGTTTTCGAAATCTACGAAACAGTAGTAATAATTACATTATTCAAAACGGCCAAACAACAATAACTAGGTTTTTCAAAACGTTCAAACCATACGTTTTCCAAACGGGTATAACAAACTATTTACTCCAATTCAAAACAAGTAAAAAACGGTATTTCCATCTCAACGATGAAGTTCTTCAAATGTAAGAATCCATAATGTAAAAATTGAAACATCCCCAGGATCGCCCTGCCCTCGTACAAGTACAGGGTCCAGTTAACTGTAGTAGAGCTACATATTTCAAACTACATCAACCATAGCTTCGTTGCTTCCATGTGGGTATTAGGCATAACACGCACTGAGCAAGAAAGGCGAGAGAGACCCTCCGTAAGGAAGAAGGGAAGGCGAGGGTGTTTTTGACGTAAGGAAGGCTCACTGCTATTATTGCAGTGGAGACTGGATGCGTAGACTGAGGGCGAAGGTAGCTGGAAGAGGAAAAGCTGGAGCAGGAAAACACTCTCACATTCATTGATGACGAACTGTAAAGCTTTTATGGAAGACTTGACGAGAACACATGGGGAACATTTGGGCAACTGACAATGGCCTGGTAGGGCAGTGAGAATAAAATTCTTTTCGTCGTCTCTTAAACCCACATCTATAGACCAGCGGATTGGTTAATGCTGTCAATAGAAGTGGGATTCGGAGGCAGACACACACACACACACACACACACACACAGCCAAAGGACACAGGCTCAACGGAGGTGATCACGGACTGAGCCAGGCCACCCTTTCCTAGAAAAATCAATTGTTGACAAATAAGAATGAAATGTGCAGGGATGAAACATGACAGTCTTTCTCATTTCGGGCTTAACTCGGTCATTTTAGACTGCTTTCAATTTCATTTCAGGAAATCAGACCGTCCGTCTATATGCAGGCAGTGTCCTAACACACTGGAAGATGTTAAAAAGATACAATGACAGAACATTCTAAGCTGCACTCTCTTGCACATAAGGAGGCAATTTAAAACCCATCGATAAATGTGACAAGATACAATAATATCGTCGGTGAAGCAGCATTGGGACCCAGGTCCAGCACTCCCTTAATATCATTCTGACGTAATCAATTAACTTTTTACATGTGAGATTATAAAAAGTCTAAATACCACTTTTGCACAGTTTTTGGGAAAGGATAATACCAGTTTTTGTACTTTGAAAAAGTGTTAATGCAAGTTTTCCCACTTTCTGAATGTGTAAATGCAAGTTTTGCCATTTTCTAAAAGCGTAAGAGCAAGTTTTACTATTTTTGAAAAAGTGTTATTGCAAGTTTCACCACTTTAAAAAAGTGTTAATGCAAGTTTTACCACTTTGAAAAAGTGTTAGTTCAAGTTTTACCATTTTCTAAAAGCGTAAGAGCAAGTTTACTATTTTTGAAAAAGTGTTATTGCAAGTGTTACCACTTTAAAAAAGTGTTAATGCAAGTTTTAGCACTTTCAAAAAGTGTGGATGCTCGTTTTTTCGTTTTCTAAAAATGTGAGTGCAAGTTTTACTATTTTTGAAAAAGTGTTATTGCAAGTTTCACCACTTTAAAAAAGTGTTAATGCAAGTTTTACCACTTTGAAAAAGTGTTAGTTCAAGTTTTACCATTTTCTAAAAGCGTAAGAGCAAGTTTACTATTTTTGAAAAAGTGTTATTGCAAGTGTTACCACTTTAAAAAAGTGTTAATGCAAGTTTTAGCACTTTCAAAAAGTGTGGATGCTCGTTTTTTCGTTTTCTAAAAATGTGAGTGCAAGTTTTACTATTTTTGAAAAACTGTGAGTGCAAGCTTTACCATTTCCAAAAGGTGTAAATGCAATTTTTGCTAATTGTATTTACTATTTACCCTGTTGTTAACACAATGGTAAAAAGTTGATTGTTAGGACTTGCATCAAAATTCTTTTAGAAGGACGCTGGACTTGAGTCACAATGCATCTTTACCCACGATTTTTATTCAATACAGAATAATAGTACTAAACTTGCTCTTAATTTGATCCAAAAATAAAGTCCGGATCTTAAAATTTGGCATTGGCATTTTATGCAAGTACCGACGCGGGGCTCCTATACAGACTGATAGTCCAGTTGGACACACTCCTTTGCCACTTCATTAATCATGGAGCTCATCATTGGAAACACTATTCCTATGTGTGTATTAAATAAATCTTTTGTCCATCATCTCCCAATGCCTGCTCTTTTTTTACGTCTACGTTTATGAATTTTTCCACAATCAAAAGCCCTTCCAGTAATAATGCAACCATAGGATTTGAACGAACTGAATGGGAAATCGTCCGCATGGGTAAAAAAAGAAAATAATGTTATCTCTATCTCTCTCTCTCTTTCCAGCTAAGCTTATGGATTACACCATTGTTGTGAATGGAGCTCGAGTGTGCACTCACACAAGGAGCTTTTTCAATGGATTTGATACGATTCGATTGGCCGTCTATATATATACGTATATATATACAACTATACACGTTGAGGAACGTAACATGGAAAAAAAATAGCACTTTAATGGTTCAAGTCTATACTTGACATTGTCAAAAGGGACAGGACAAAGATGGATGACTGTTTGTCATCTGGATTGATTTTAAAAGCTTGCCAAACACATATGTTTATGCACATTTTCGTCAATTTCCAATCAATAATTTGGATCGACCGCCGCTTGTTCATACTTCCTTCGTTAAGTTCGTTCCGCTTTGGTTTCACAATACAAGTTATATCATAGGCATAGATCCCCAATAATCCAATGCTATCACATCACATCACAGGGGCCCCTAGTCTACCTACAGACACTGAGAGCCGAGAGCCTAAGCAAATCCACTCTGGTAGTACCTACCTACCTACCATTGTACTCGAGATGGAATGTATTAAAATATAATACGTACCCCTTATGCCTCGCATTATACACTATCATGTCATAGATTCTTTTTTTTTCCAAGAATGTTTTTTCGTCAAGTTACATAGTTTGAATAGCGTGGAGTGACAGGAACCTAAGAGAACCGATTGGAAAGCAGTCAGTCACTTTCTGATGATGGGTGAAAACTGAAAACTACAGACAGACGGAGAGACAGACACACACGAGCATGGCCCTGCACATAATCAAAACATAATCGAAAAAAATATGTGTAGCAGTTAAACCCCCCCCCCCCATTTCTGAGGGCACAGAGTAACTCTGTAAAATAAAAAAACCCACTTTTCTAACATTTGCACAGTCAGTTTTTTTGTAAATTCAAATTCAATTGTAAACTGTAGAATTACCTGTGCCTTTTTGAAACGGTACTATATTCCTAGTTTTACATAATTTTGAAAGTGTTTATTTCTAGTTTTACACCTTTCTGAAAGTGCTTCAACAGCATTAAACCCAGTAACTAAGACTTTCAAAAAGGTCAAAACAATAAGTTAGCATTTTCAAAAAGGTGTAAAACAAGAAATTTACACTTTCAAAACGGTCTAAACTAGAAATTAGCACTTTTAAAAAGATGTAATACTAGGAATAGTACCGTTTCGGAAAGGTACAGGTGGTAGTTTCTAGTTTAAGATCTTTGAAATTGTTAATTTCTTGTTTTACATCTTTTTGAAAGTGTTATTTTCTAGCTGTACATCTTTTTGAAAGTGTTAATTTCTAGCTGTACATCTTTTTGAAAGTGTTAATTTCTAGTTTTAGACCTTTTTGAAAGTGCTAATTTCTAGCTTTACACCTTTTTAAAAAAGTTAACTTATTGTTTTGACCTTTTTGGAAGTTTTAGTTACTGGGTTGAATGCTTTTGAAAATGTTACTTCTATTTTTGACCCTTTTGAAAAGGCTAATTTCTAGAAATAGCACTTTTGTAAAGCACTCTTCTTTGCATGGTTTCCCAGTTGCGAATAGGAAGCATCTTTTACAAAAGATTAAATCCACATTGATAATTAGGAAAGCTATAAAATTACAATCCAGCATCCAGCCCAATGTAATGATGAATATGACTTGCAACAACTCTACCAGTATTTTGTGTCCAACCATTGACTTTACATTACACACTACACGTTTGCAAAGTCAAAAGCAACATTCCTCTCCGCCTGCACTACTGCTCCAAAGGAAGGAAGGCAGGCAGGCAGGCAGGCTTGACAAAGTCGTGAGGGAAAGTTCTGGCATGAAACACAAGTGTCAAATTTCTGTCTTCCAGTCTCACAGTCCCCCTCGCTCAGCAGCTCTGTCGCTGTCGCAAGGGAAGTCAACTGAGAAAGATGAAGACTTTTAAGCCAACCTATGAAATGAGGGGCACAGACTCTCTACTCACAGTCAGAGTTTCAAAAGTCTGTACAGATGAATACATTTGAATTTTATGCTGTGATACTGATCCTATGGTAATGGTAATAGTAATGGCAATGGTGGTAATGGTTGCTCCTGATCAGTTAGCGTCCGTCAAAAATGCACCAGAAATCTTCCTCTACAGATACAGAAGGAACAGTAACAGTGGGTCTGGCAGGATATGTACCGTCATGTCATGTCATGTCACGTCACTTCAGCTCAGCTCTCAGCCAAACAAAACCAAAACCAAAAACCAAAACCCGAAAATCCATACTTTGAGCCAATACAATTATTTTTTGTACCCGCAAATACCTCTGGAAGATAAGCCCAAACTCCAAACTCCCGATGCTACTTACTATGTACTCAATACAAAAATTGAGAATACTCAAGTGAACCTTGAAATAAGAATCTTTACAGTCTTTACAGAAGCTTTGACAAACATGAGAGATGCTTCATAAGGCCTTTGAATCTGGAAAGCAAAAATTGCTGTACCCACCCACCCACTCACTGTAGTATTACCCAGTACCAGTACGGTGCTATTAGCTTCTTAGGTGTTTCACAGTGTAAAGTGTAAAGCTGTAAGCTCACTATAACGACAATAACAACAACACAAGAGAAACTACAACGACAGCATTAAATAAAAGGTACGAGGCTCTACTATCTGCTAAGCGGGCATTACAGACAATAACTTATTTTCAGACCTCCCTTATATCCTACAAACAGACATCCTACAACTTCCTTTATATCACTGAGACACGACTTACTCCATCCATCCAGGCAGTCAGTGCAGTGTTCTGTCTGTCTCTACTATACCTAATACATAGGCCGTACATACACTGCTAACACTGCACTGCACACACTACATGGGAAGATTTTTGAATGGAGTGCTGGAGTGGAGTGGAAAAGCCATAAAACTTGAGAGTTTAAAAGGCAAAAATTTACGGGCCTCCTGTGTCTCATAATAGCTCCTGAATTCCCTGCCTTTCCTACAGCTTTTTCAACGCACTACATGACTTTGTTGCTCCTCAAGTGTGTGTTTAAGTTATGTAAGTACAAATCATCTAGTCGTTGGTCAATTAGTTCTAAACACTGCCAATGACACTGTACTACTGTACTACATCCACATAATCCATGTACATACATACTACAGTAATATTTATACTCACATTAACGTCAACAAACTTCAACTTTTGGCATACAAACCAATAAATACACACTCAATATTTTTTTACGAACGTATCTGTATGTGTAAAAAAAAGGGTACAAAATTCATAGGTACTAATTAGGAGGGCACAGGTAGAGGGGCAAGAGCCACATCATTGCCTTATAGAAGAGTTTTAGACGGCTAGAAATACAGGAGTGCAGTGGTGTAGTGTGTGGCTGGCAGTGAGTTTGTGTGTGTGTGTAAAGACTCTACTTGGAAAAACTCCGTGAGCCTTCCTCGCTCTCCGCTTATTTATGGCCATATTTTATCCAAGTCTATTCAATGTGTCTTGTATCATAATTTAATGCTTTCTGATACAATGGACCTAACATGCATTAAGACATTAATATTGTCCAATAAACTGAGTGTTGGCACACCTTTTAAACACACTACACGAGTAAAATAATGCTTTCTTTTCACCTTTTAACAACAAGTATTCTCTTTATAAGCCACCTCTGCTACACACACACACAGTATTAACACCGTATTAAGTAGTAAGTAAGGTGCTATGAAAGCTGAAAGTATTTTGCCTTTTGCTAGCCAGTTTGTTTTTCATTTTCTCTCCGTTTCCTCAGCCCCCATTGATAGAGATAGACAAACACTCAGAGACACACAAATTGAGAGATGAATGATTTTAAAGTGCGAAAAGAGCACAAATGAAGAGCCTGTACTGCATGTATACTATGCCTTTTTTCAGTTTCGAGTATTTCCTTGAAATTTATTACCGAGTGAAAAAAAAAGTAAATGAAAATACAACTACATTTCCAAATCCAAACAAGAGACATTTACAAAATACTCTGGGTTATTGTAGCATTGAACAATGACATGGAAGTCAAGGGAAAGAGACGTTCCGCTTGATTGAGAGTTGGTGATGAAATTTATGTTCTCTAGTAAGTTACAAGTCTTAGTTCTTAACCGACAGAGACACACACACACACACTCACACACACTCACACACATACACACACTTACACTAACCAACCAACGCGTACACACACACACACATCAACAAAAAAACTAAGTGAGAAAAGTCAAACGTTTTTCTTACGGCAAGGACAGTTACAGATTTACAGATGACAAAACTTACGATCTGCCAAAAAGAACAAATTACATCCAGATTTTTACTTCATTGTCAAATTTCACACAAAGTTGGAATACTTTATGCACTCTTAATTCATTTCTTTATGTCTGTCTGTCTTTTCCTTCATGACTTATATAATTTACACAAAATGAGAGCAATCAAAAGTATGTAAAGTGAATTATTAAAAAATTATGATTCGAAATGATAAATTAAGGTAGTAAATTTAGTCATATTTAAAATAACAAAATGTACTCAAAACGGGACAGATTTTGAAATGGGAAAAAACTTTGACACAAATAAAATTACTAAAAGAGAAAAACAATTTTATGAAATTTTCTTAGCATTTAAACAAGTAATGGGTTAAAAAATTGACTGAAAATTGGGGGGCAAATGGGGCTGGGGGGAATGGGGCTATTCTTGTGGCAAATCGCATAAAACGTTAAGATAAAGTATCATTTTGATTGGTTCAAATCAAAAGATGTGTTATCTATTAACTGTCCCTGCTATTGTCTCAAATATATATGGTAAAGAGTGACCAGAAAAAAAAAGAGGTGATGGTCACTTACTTTGACCTAAGTGGACCCTCTTCATCCATGGATAGATGTGAGGTGGATTGGAGGACCCTTTTGTATTTCCTGATTGTGTTTGGCTCCCATTCGTTGAGTTAGGACTTGTGGAATTATTTGAGGAAGCATTTGACTGAGAATTATTTTGGCTGTTCTGACCACCCCGCCCCCCTCCATGACCGATGGGACTTCGAGGCGTACTACAGACGGAGCTGGCCGCCGAGGAACCGTTACTGTTCGTGGTGAGGTCTTGTGGGGAGCCACAATTTGTGACGGGCGGGTCAATTGCCGTGACGGGACTTGCATATTTGCAACTACTAGGATTGCCACCGGTTGACCCGGCGGAGGAGAGAGGTGCTTGATTTCCTAAGGGTAGCACTGTCGTCGCATTCGGACCACCGTTCAAGTTCCGGTAGTCCCCACCACCGGTCCCATTCGACAAATTGGTCACGTGATGAGTGGGGGAGCCGCCGTAATAATTGGCTTGAGTGGCAGTGGCAGGTGCTGTCCCAATTTGCGGAGAGTAGCAATTCGGGTAGGAATTGACACCACCACCCGTCGGTCCAGTCCCACTGTAATAGTCTGTCGCTGTCGGGTCCGAGTTCCCTCGTGAGCCCGAATTGTAACAGGCTGCCAAGGAGTTGACAAACTGGTACGAGCTCATTTTTCCCCTCAAAAAAATCCGATTTTTTTTTCCCCGAATTTATATTTATACACGGAAAAAACTCGATCGGCCAAAGTCACTTTTTTCCCCAGTTAGCGCATTATTATCAAATTATTATTATGATTACACAAATCTTTCTTTTTTTTCTTTTTTTGCATGCACAAGATACGCTCCGGTTTTCCCCTTTTCTTACTATTTGTCAATTTTTCACCTCACATTGTTGTTGATTGAACTCACAGTTTGTTTCTTTTTTGACCAATTTTAAAATCCATACATGCATTCATGTACAAAATTCAATTTTACAGATACAGATGAGTAACTGGATTTTATATAGCATTCAGAATATATTGTTGTCAACTTTAACTGGAAGGTCCCAGTACACTCTTTGAACTTTAAACTTATCGTTAGGCTCCAAGTGAACGAACAAATACAATTGACAATAAAGTCAACATTTTACTTGGTATTTTGTCTGTCTGTTTGTTTCTTTCAACCTGTTATTATTTTTATTGCAGCGTAATTTGTGATTAGAAGGAGATTGCGTGGGACAGAAGAAACATGTTTGATGTTTGAAATTTTTTTTGTTTTTTTGAGTGTTGTTTTTGAATGAAATTTGAAAATGAAGTTCGGTTGAAGGATTTATTGTGAAGGTTGAGAGTTGAGATGTAAACTGGCTCAAGATTTGTCAAGTCCACACAAGATCCGAGGGCTAACTACAGTGAGTGGCTCTCGAGCTGTCTGCCTGTCTATCTTTCTCGTGACTGACTCTGAAAGTGTTGTTTGGTCTTCTCCGACCGCAGAGAAGAACTGTTGTATTTGACGTAATTTCGATGAATTATAGCCGTAACTGGTCTCGGCTAAGCCTCTGGCACACTTTTAATAGCACATTAGACCATATAGGGACCAGCCTTTGAGAAGACCCATGTGACTCTGGGAGCCAATCACCGTCTTTGCGCAATACTTGCTCATAGCAAGTCCCAACCAAATGTGAGATTCACCAAGTCGTACCGCGTTCAGCACTCACCCAACGTGCTCGTCCTCTCTCACACTGAAGCTCCCAACTCTCCTTTCCCAGCCTTTCTATCCGTCCAACAACTCATCTCTCACACTCTCTCAGGATCTCAACTACAACTCCTCAACGAAATCCTCCACTTCTTCTCCCGTGACTCGGCTCACAGGGACTCCCACACTTTGTTTAGATCCGTCCCAACAACAACTACAGTCAATCTCCTCTTAAATATCTCAAAGACACTTCCATCCGCTTTTAGTCCACACTCAACCTTCCCCGAATTACCATTGGGCAAATGGCAAGTGGCAAATCAAGTCCATTAACATTTCCTACATTACTTTCCCTAATTCAAGGGTTTTATTCTGGAAATAACGGTAATAGTTTTGCAAGTCATTACGAAATTCAAACTGTTGCACTGTTTACCGTATGATCTGTAAAATCCATTGTGCCTTGCAGCTTAATTCTTCCATTTTTTTTTTCAAGCACGCAGAAATCAATCAGACAGAATCAATTAGATGTAGCTACCTACAAGGACTTATGCAATGGATTTTCAGAACTGACGAAGGATGGTAATTCTGATGGATTTTTTGAAAAGAATGAAGCATACAGTCAATAGTAGTTGACAATGTAATGGGAAGATGTAGGGAGGGGGTCGAAGTTTGTTCCGAGGTTCATGCCTTGCCTTATTACTACCGTACAATGAAGGCATGTTGTTGCTACAGAGTACAGAGACTGCCTGCCTGCTTATGCCTTCCTATCTGAATTCCCTTTGAACCGAACTGAAAGTGAACAAACGACTACACAGACTGGCAAAGTGCAAGGCAAACCAAATGAAGCCAAGTCAACCTAGACAAAAAAAAAATTTTTGACGAGGGACTCGAAAATAGAGAGTGTCATGCAGGCGAAAATCCACCGAAACCGAACAACTCCTCTCTCTCTCTCTCAAATATATACACACACACACTAACGTACAACTTGATTATGTAGGTACATAGGCATTCGTAGTAGTTGAACACTTATTACTGATATTACACAGGAAACTTCCAACGTTCCAACAACCTTAGTTCCATGTAGCCTAACGCACATCTGTATACTTTGTACTACAGGCACGCTTAAATATTACGTCATCGCATAAAACCCGTGTTTGAAATCAAGCGAGTTTTTCAAAAAAGTCAAAACATTAGCATTCAAACAAGGTTAAAATAATTGCTCATAATATGATCAAGTATACTTAAGGTATACTTTCAAAAAATGAAGGAAATTAAAAGACTGTCCAACAAGTGGCAAACGCGGCATTACATTTTTTTAAAAAATGCACAAAAGTCATGGATGCTTTTTTGTAAGAATTTATTTTTACATTCACAATAATACGGCAGCAAGCTTCTGAAGCTGACGTAATAGCTTACAGGTCCCTGGGTACTACACTACATACACTACATTAACAACAAATAAGAGAATGGTAAAAGTGTGAAGTGTGTTTTTCGTGTCGATGAGTGTTGATATGCGTAGAAAACACGTATCATTATAGGAGTTGAATGCTGTCCTTTGTAGTTTGAGTGGAAAGAACATAACAGAACAGAACAGAACCGAAGTACCTACTATGTATCTATAAGGAGCAGTTATGTAATGGTACAGTGACTATTACTATTGTGTGTCTATGTATGTTCAAGTGTAAAAGCGAATAGCATTCCTTCGGTTGGGTAGGTGTCCGTATGCATGTACTTCATTTTCGTGGCCATTTGTCAAGTGAAGAAGGGAAAGACAGTCGTCACCATCCCGTCAGTCAATTTGAGAAAGCACTAAATTGTCGGTTCAAATCAAGTGAAATAGATTGCAAAAGAAGGAAGTATGAACGTGGCGAGACTAAAATATCAAGCTTGTATATGGAAATATTTGAAATGTTTTTGCACGGGTCGAACCTCCCATCTCGGCATCGGGAATTGAAATCAAGGAAAGGATGCATTCTCAAAATTTCCCAAGGAAATACAATCATAGTAGATAGTACCAACATAAACTAATTTCAATACAGAAGTTCCACACGCATTATCTCACACTACATCAGACAGTCTCATCTGGCATTTTTGGTTTTTGGTTCTTCGGTGTCATCGTCATGGCGTGGGTAAACAATGCTCATGCGAAACGATCCGCCCGCTTCCTCTTCATACATACATTTGACAATGAATCCAAACTTTGAACTCTCCAAAATCCAAATCCATCGCTTCCACAGGATTCTGTTTACCAAGGAACATCCGAACATTACAGAACAAGAAGATGACAGTCTAAGTTCTGTTCTCAAAAAGCTGAAACCAAAAATGCTTCCTGCAGTGCCGTGCAATGTAATTTTGTGTGTGCTTTATGACCTGTATGTACAGAGGTACTAATTTTTAAAAGTGAAAACAACAATGTCTGCTTTTATAGTTGCCTCCAAGGAGGTAAACACGCATGAAGAACTGAGCACACACACACACACATACAGAGAATTTTAGTGGGAGCCACAGGACAGGACAGTCAACGGGCAGTTGAGTGGATGGAGCATTCACATTATTATTGTAGAGAATAGTTTAGCCGTTTAGCCCTTTTGAAAGTATATTTTTCTTTGGCGTTTTATTTTATTGGTAGGTTGGTTTTGAGCTCTGATGCTCAGGGCGTAGCAAATCCAACTTTTGTTTCTTGACCATTGCCCATTTGCTCTTCCCACGATGCATCCCTCACAAATTGACTCTTTTATGAACCCTTTAAGTCAATAATCTCATGCACGCTCCTTGTCAAGCAGCAAGTATCCTTCAAGACGGCACAGAGTTTGAGGTATTTTGTGGGTAATTTAGTCTACGCTCAACAGACAGGTATGTATGTACCACAATCTACAGATTATACACAGATAAAAATCCTGACACATCGACTTAAATCCAAATAACACATTTCTAAACAAATGTTTTTCAAAAGGTGCAAAATTTTGTATTAACCTATTTGAGATGGAGAAACTATGGATAGAATGCTACAGAAAAGCGCTTGTCTAGAAATTAACTTTTTCAAAACTGTCAGAATTAGAAATAACATTTTCAAAAGCATTTAAAACCAGAAATCAACATTTTCAAAAAGATGTAAACAATAAGCTAAGACATTTAGAAAGCTCAAAACAAGAAATTAGCACTTTGAAGAAAGTCAAAACAATAGGGTAGCACTTTCAAAAAGATCAACAAAATATAGTGTCTCTTTCAGAAAGGTCAAAAATAGAAATTATCACTTTCAAAAAGACGTAAAACAAGTATTAGTACCGTTTCGAAAAGGTTAATTCTGTGTGGAAAGAGGGCAGAATGAATTATTTGGTGTGCATTTCTGAGCAAATATACAAAATATACCATTTACAAGATTTTAAAACTGAAAAATTTCCTATTTATACATTTTTTAAAAAAGTGTAAAGAATGAATTTGTACCCAAGTTTGAAAAGACACAAAGTGTCCCATTTACATCGACACGCTTTTTAAAATGGTGTAATTTCCTCCCTATTTGGAAATTTGGAAGTGCTTATCGAGAGAATTTACCCTTTTTTTGTGTATATTAAAGGTCGTCACTTTGCTTCTTCAGGTAAAAAATTCTGCGTATCGCAGTGGCATTTTATGATTCTGTTTGTCACTGCCGTTGAAAGGTTGACTAGGATGAATATGGAAGTAGGAAGGACGAAATGTAATGATAATTAGTTAATGTTTGAATTATTCATACCTGCCTGCCACAGGTTATCATACAAATATCAGAACAAATATTATTTCACGTTGTGCGGCAATTTAGTGTGGTAGCCACTACTACGTATAGGTACGTACATAGCACTTGGTTTTGGCTCTTAATTGATTCATGTAATCGATCATGGAAAAAACCTTTTCTACTTTATAGTGGTACATATTACATATAGGCCACAGGCCCAGTGGATATGTTACGTCTAAAGTGTAAACCTAAGTCACGTACTTTGCTGTAAACCTCCTATGATACTGACTAGTGAGATGGATACTTCATATATATATATATATAAAGGGGAAGAAGTTAGTGCAGAGGACAGAAAGGGGAAAGTGAGCGGATCGAGTGAGTGAAACTGAGACCGAAGGAACCACACAGCCACAAAATGGATCAGCATCAGCAATAATAATTGTAATGGTGGGCTGAACTTATGCTTCTTTTGATTGAGGTTGACAAGGTCTCTTGCAATCACGGAATAGCATTTCAAAAACCAGAGACTTTCCCACTCTCCACACACGCAGCAGATACACTCTCAATCTCAAATCCTCTGTCAGTCTCTCAGACCGAACGAGCCCCGTCATATCTTCAATCTCCTTTATTACATCTCCATCAGAGGTCCTATACTTTCTAATCCGCTAAAAAAAGTGCTTCCATTTGATTTCCATTTATCCATCGAATACATTGTGTATCTCCGGTACATATTATATAAAACCAATATCGATTCCTTTCCCATTATTAGCCCATAGTACACACATGTATGTGTGTAAACGAAAACAGAAGCAGAAAACAAAGTCTTTATTATTTTGAAGATTTTGTACATCCTTTTGCTAAACACCTTCACATTTATGCTATCACTTTGTAAGAAATTTGTATAAATTATTTGTTAAAAGGGCGTCATAGAAACGACCAATTTTGAAACAAAGAAATACCATCTTTTCCACTTTTTTAAAAAAGTGCAATCCTGTTTGGCCCCTTTTGGAAATTAATGTCTGATAATACTTTTTTTTAACCTTTTCGAAACGATAATATGTCTGGTTTTACATCTTTTTAAAAGTGTAAGTTACTAGTTTTAACGTTTTTGAAAATGCCGATTTCTAATTTTGACCTTTTTGAAAAAGTTCGTTACTAGTTTTACATCTTTTTGAAAAGGGTAATTTCTAGTTTTGACCTTTTTGAAAATGCCGATTTCTAATTTTGACCTTTTTGAAAAAGTTCGTTACTAGTTTTACATCTTTTTGAAAAGGGT
>JAQFZC010001361.1:0-31121 GCA_034695205.1 Dicyrtoma fusca
TCTTCCTCACCCACAGTGACTGATTGAGTCAGGTTGTATGAACTTCGGTTAAATCGACCCAATGAATTAATTAATTTTTTAAATTTAAATTTATAGGTACTTTCTGTCATTATTTTAAATTCTTTATGCTCGATTACGCTGTTTCACATTTTAATTTTTCGATATTTAGGTACATTCCGTCCAAAGCGTATAAAAACTTGGCATCAGGGTAGAATTGATAATATCTTCGGTCTATATTTGATTCTTATTGTGCTTTGTGGCGTCCTTAGGTATATTTGCAGCTGGTACTTTCTGTGTATTAATGGTAAACAAGTAAAGTATAAAAAAATACTAAAATATTTTCAGTCTCTATACCACATTTCTGACACATTCAAACACCGAATATTTTGTCAAGGCAAATAAGTAAAAACAAAAGTACCTATTAGCATAAAATACGGGTATCGAGAGACTTTCTATTGAAATATTCCAAATCTTTCACTTCATTCGCATTCGCAAAGTCAGCTCCTGCCATGTCGTACATAAACTCAAAGTGTCTTCTAACTTCCCGCTATCTACCATTAATTCGAACAGGGTTTAAAGTAGGCCGGTTTTTATCCTCTCATCCATTTAAATGGAATGACAAGACAAATCTTCCAGAATTGGTAACGGAGACAAACCGACTGGCACTCTGGGGGCTAAATATGCTGGTATCCATTTCTTACTTCATTTTTGTGGTAATTCGATGCATTCAAGTGAGAAATAATGAAAATTCGACACAATTTTTAAAAATTTACATGGTGCTCATCACGGTCTTCTACGCAATCTTACCCTGCAATCATTTGGCAATCACTCTGCAAAAAAACAACATGTTGACCTTTGTGAAAGGCTACATATGTTACTATGGGCCCTCTTTTGAGCGTAAGTTTACCTAATTGTTAATATTATAATTACATGATGGAATCATTGGGTAATAAACCCTGTTCGAATTTTTTTGTATTATCATTTTGATTAATTTGATTCAGGCAATTTGCTCAAGAGTGGGTCAAGGACACCTTGGTTGCTTAGAGCCAGTGAAAAGTTTATGGGCGCAATCCTGGTTGGATTTAGTGCCATTGGGTTACTCCTAATGATGGTCGCCATCATTATGCCTAGCTCTCCTGAGTTCATCTCGTCATTGGTGGTGGAAATGAATGACGTCACTGAAGTACGACCAGGGGCCTTCAGCGGTATCGGTGGCAACAGCTTCCAATGGCAAATGTTGACAACTGCAACAAAAATCACGTCGATAGTGATCCATGCTGTCATTCAGTATAATTTCTGGTCAACTTGTTTCTTGTTAATATTCTCGTCTTTCCCAAGTATGTTCTTGGCCATTATCTTCATAAACGAATTAAGGTACTAGGTGTTCAAAAAAAGGCTATACTATCATGATTTTTATGATGATTTTGTAAAATATTTTTTGTTGCTGAATCGCTATATCGTCTGTGTAAATGCAATTTGTCCCAAGTCCAGTCTCAGCTTAATCGCAATTTGTCCCAAGTCCACATAATGATATTTTCCAGTTTTAAAAAAGCGTTATTTACTAGTTTTGACAGTTTTGAAAAAGTGTTATTTACTAGTTTTGACCGTTTTGAAAAAGTGTTATTTACTAGTTTTGACTGTTTTGAAAAAGCGTTATTTACTAGTTTTGACAGTTTTTAAAAAGTGTCATTTACTTGTTTTGACTGTTTTGAAAAAGCGTTATTTACTAGTTTTGACAGTTTTTAAAAAGTGTCATTTACTTGTTTTGACTGTTTTGAAAAAGTGTTATTTACTAGTTTGGACCGTTTTGAAAAAGTGTAATTTACTATTTTTGTCTCATAATGATATTTTGCATTATAAAGGACTTGGGACATATTGCAATTAAGCTGAGATTGGACGTGGGACACATTGCAACTAAGCAGACACTGGACTTGGGACAAATTGCATTTACACAGACGATATGTTGCTCTTTAAACTTTACGGTTGAAAGATGATGGAATTCTCAAGGCTGGAGTACGAGATGGGATCAACTTAATGAGAATGTACAGTCATCTCCGACTTCTTATCCATGAGGGCGGCTCAGTCTATGGGTTTCCCATCACGTACAACAAGCTCCTTATCATGTTTGTGGTCATCTACTCCCTGTACGGTGGGATCCGAGGAAGTAATCTTCTATCCATGTCACTCGGATTCATGGGATCCAACGTAGCAATTTATTTATTCATCATGTTTAGTGCATTGGGTGAAGTTCACGGTGGGTCCCAGTTAATGCTTCGTAAATGGAAGTCCAGTCGATGGTTCCATGATCGAATTTTTAGAATGCAGTTGAGGGCCATGCCCACACTTCAGCTTCGTGTTATGAATCTGTACAGCGTGGATAAGCGAATGTCAATGACGATGTTTCAATTCATTTTGGAGTCCCTCGTCAACCTCGTCATAATGTACCCGTGACGATTGACGATTGACAATTCGTTGAAGGAAAGATACTTGGCATGGCAAGTTCCAGACCATTTAGCTCCCATCATGCGTAACGTAAGTCACTAAGTAAGTCTTGTAATTCTAAGGCTAGGTGACTCCAAAAGAGAGCTCGGTTAGAACTTGAGCAAGGTGGGCGTAATGGGTCTGATAGAGAGTGAAATACATACTTCAAATATACATAGTCAGAAAAAAATTGTATCACCCTACCGACCTTTTTTAGCCCAATCGCTATAGTTACACATAACTACAATTACAACACTGTTCTGCTTTGCGTCCAATAAAATTTCAATGAAATCAAAATCAATATTGGGAAAATATTACAAAGTGTGAAACGAGTACATGACCATAAGGCGCAATCTCAGCATTTCACCGATATCCGTTTTCAATTCCCTTGGCAAGACAAATTCAATTAAACATACCTCGACAGCAACATTCCCCCGCATCTAAAGCAGATGCAGACAAGCTACCAACTAATCCAGCGGAAATGCAGATAGCAGATTTCTGCACGCAATAAAAAAGTTATAAAGGCGCTGTGCTTCCGAAGCTTATCCGCGATGTGAGTTTGTCAAATTGAAGTGCAAAACGAAGTAAAACTTCACCGCCAGAAAATATAACAGACAAAAACAAAGCGTAGGTTTACGTTACATGGCAACTTAATAGGTAGCACGAAAGTGCAGCTAGAAGCTCCTTAGAGAAATTTCATTCTAACCCAAAAAACCAGGAACCTCTAGTAAGCAAAAAAAGTTAAAAAATTATAAATACAAAGTCATTCCGCATTTCATCGTCAGAATGATAAGAGCATCAAAAGAGGAGTCCAACGAAATGCAAAACAATCTTTATCCTGCCTATTCACTTCGGAGCTCCGCCATAATTATGGTTACTTATAGTAGGGGCCGTTATTAGCTAAATACAGGGTGCGTACACAATAAACCATAATGGTCTGGAAATAATTGAATTGGGTTTGCAAATTGTAAAATTGCACCAGTGTATTATATACACCACTGTTTAGTCTATTTTATACTTTAAGCAGAATTGAAATTGGTATAGGTAGGTATTACTTCTGTTAATAGGTCCGCAAGAGTATTCATATGTAATTCTGAAGGCTGTTAGCTGTACTTAATTCAATAATCGCATAATTAGTTATTTTTAGCATCAATAAGTCTTAGCATGACAGTCTCAAGAAAAAAAGTGGCAAAGTCGTACTGAAGATCAAAGTAAGAACAGTTTACTATAGTGGCTGATTTTGCTTCAAAATGTTAACAAGAAGGGAATTTCGAATTAACTTCTGGATTTTTAACTTCCTTTCGAGATTAAATGTGTTTCCTTTGGAAATCGACTACAGATCGGGAAAGCTATCAAGACAAGAAAATCGTTGTAAAAAACTCACCTGGCTCATTTATTTCATTCTAGCACTTCTTGTATTATGTTACGAAGACTTTCGATTGTTGCAATCTTTAATATTTAAAGAAGACATTGATGGCATATTCGTTCTTCAGGATTTCCCCATCCACTTTACCATCTCAGTGAGTGGTACAACTGGTATAGTGTGGCACGTCTGCGTCTTTATTTTATGGCCGGAAGTAACTACATCCATTTTTAACTCTTTCTTTGATAATAAAAATAACTCTGTCGGCTTTGATGACACACACTTCGAAAGAAAGACACAGTCAAAGATTTCCAAGCCTATTTTAAAATACTCTAGACTCGAAATATTTACTTTAGTTCTGCCACATGCAATATTTATCACATTAATAATTCCTATGCTCCTTTTAGGGTTGAAACCTCTAATGAAAATCACTCTATTTTCTTGTCTAGATTCTAAATATCAAAACACAATTACTTTTGCACTTCTACTTTTCATAGAAGTGCTTGTAATACTATTTTGGTGTTCGACCAGCGTTTTTACTCTCGTATTTCAAATGTTGTATTTTCTCAAAATTGAAGAAAAGATCCAAGAAACGCTGGACCTCGACCTGTGTACTGGGAATGGATCAACGATTTTTAAAAAGTGTCGACAAATTGTGTTGTCCATTAGTTTCTTTAACCAGAGCAATCGCTACGTTGTTTTTTCCTTCAAAATTGCTTCCATTTCATTAGCCTTGCTAAATCTTGTCTACAGCGTTCTTTACTTCCGTCGTAACACGCTAATTGGATTTTTCACAGTCTTGGCCACCATTGACACTCTATTTGTATACGGTTTATTGTACGATCAGCCATACAAGACACTTTCTAAATTAAACGGAGCCAAAGCAAAGTTTTTGACAAGACTGAGACTAAAAGAAAAAGTCTCCACGGATTTGCGTCCACGGGAAAAAACAAAATTACGTTGGTTACAGAAATCAATCGTCGCCATTCCCCACGTGGGGATAAAGGTGGGCTTGTTTCATACGCTGGAGAGGAGAACAACGCCGAATTATATTAATTTTATTTTGAGATATTCTGCAAGGCTTCTCGTAGCGTTTAGAGCCTATACTTTGGCACATGCTTAGCCCGTAACCACAATTATTAGAAGCCTTCCCCCTAGCATTACAATTCTCAAAAATCTGTTGACGAGCATTCCACATAATTTTGAGGACGAAAGCTACAGCAGTACACTTTAAAATAAATTTCATAAATAATTCTCATCTTGAATTCGTAATTCGACCTTCATTTCATTAAAATACAGTATGTACTAGTTAGTTCATACTTTAATAAAACTTGAACCGTTGTAGAAACTTTTGAATGAAATCCCTACGTACGGACTTGGGGGTGTTTGGAAGTCAAACGCAGGCAAGGAAAACGGAACTCAGGGACGCTAATTTTTTAATTACTCAAAAACGATATTTATTAAATGCAAACAATGATCATACTTTTCTAATGCGCATTCTTGTGTATGTATCCAAATATAAACCTATTCAGTAATCAGCTGGATAATCAAAGGCTCGGAAACCCAGTTTCCTCCAGAATTCCCGTCGATCTTGTAAATAATTGGGAATTTCTGTCATTTCTTCATCGATTGCGTACCACATGTTAGGCTCAATGCCATCATTTTTATAAGGTCTCATTAGATTTGGTGCTGGCCAAGTCTCGCTGGGATTTCTAAAATTTTAATTCATCTTTATTTTACATTAAATAATTTTTTCTAAAAGGAACTTAAAGGAATTCTGAACCACAGTAAATACTGTGTTTATGCAGTTAGGTTGAAAATCAATTACCCAGTTTTAGCAAACTCAAGCCAGAGTTTGATCAATCCTTCTGAAAAGTCGGTCTCTGGCCAGGGGCGAGAAATTAACACTTTCAAAAAGGTCGATAGCTAGAAATTAAAACTTCCAAAAACCTTTAAAACTAGTATTAAATTAATTCTCTTAAATATGTCAAAACAAGTAACTAACTATGAACTAGTAAAGACTTTCAAAAAGGTCAGAACTATTATTATTATTATTATTACTAACTTATTGTGCAAATCATCGGGTATTGCCCATCATACACATTTTACAATTTCATGGTAATATTTACAAACATTTTAGACTAAACAGTCGCATCGAAAACTTATATAAATCGTAAACAAGCCTAATAGATTGGCTACTTAAAAATTTAGCAAAATCACATCTGTCCAGTCGATCCAAATTATACTGACCAAGTATTGAGCTTCGTTCAAAATCTAGGGATTTACACTTTACAAAAGAATGGTACATATCGTCAATATTGGAGCCACATTTCTGACACAGCTCAGTATCGCTAAACTTGTACGAAGATCCACGAATAGAAATGACATTTACTCCTAGCCGTAGCTGAGCAAATACTCGGATACAAAATATTGGGGTATGATACAGGAGGTAAGCAGAAATATTTGAGTCGCACTTTATGAACTTATACACATTATTATACGACGAGTTTTCGATTCTAGACAGATCCCTCTGAATGCATTGGTCGTTTATTCTGTCAACTATAGAATCCAGATGTTGATTAACGATTTGAGAGTCTTGAGCAGTCCATACAAAAGTGTAGCCTGTATCGTGAAGAATTTGCTTGACGTTGGATGCCCAGTCAAAAAGGTCAGAACTAGAAATACACATTTTCAAAAACAGTCAAAACTAGAAATCACTATTTTCAAAACCTATCAAAGTTAGAAATGACCAATTCTAGAAACATGTAAAAACAAAACAAACTACCATTTTAGAAAGGGTAATTGTGCTTTGTAGTTGTGATCCTTTTGAAACCGTTATTTTACTAGTTTTGAAGGCTTGTAAAAATGTTTTTCTTTTGTTTAAGTCGCAAGCTTTTAAAAATGTATACGTTTTATCGTTTTTTAAACTCAAGTTTTAATTTTGACAGTTTTGAAAAAGGTAATTCTTAGAATAAAAACTTCTGTAAATCATTCTTCCAATGGTTTCTCAGTTTTAAAAAGGACCATGGAAAGAATGCTTAACAAAAGTGTTTATTCTACGAATAAATGTTTTCAAAACGACCAAAACTAGTAAAACACACTTTCAAAAACCATTTAAAACAAGTACTGTACACTTTTTGAAACCATTTAAAAACCAGTAATATGTAAATATTTTTGGAAACCATTAAAAACTAGTAACAGTATCAAACACTTTCAAACAAGTCAAAACAAGAAACTGCAGTTTTAAGAACATTCAAAACTAGTAAATAACTCTTTTATAATCCCCGCTAATGGCTGATACTTACTGGTTTTAGACGTGGAAAACGTTATTTTTTTTATAAACGTAAATGCTAATGAACACCATATCCACTTGGCCAGAATTACTCACAAAAATATGATATGCACATATGATGCTAATATATAAGGAAAATTAATGTACCCAGAATTTACAAAATATTGTTTGGGCGAATTGACATTTTCATGAAACTAAAATTTTCTGGATCGGGCCATAAAAATTTGTTCCGTTCCGTTCCGGTCCAAATGTTAATGGTCCGTTTCTAACCCCTTGGAACGGAACGGAACGGACCGGAACAGACCGGAATTTGTGTTCCAGGAACGGACCATTGAGACCACTATGTAAAGTAAATCTAAAGTAATTACTATGTTAAAATTCATAGTGCAAAAAATCGGGCAAAGGTAGCGCCAATATGCTTTTCGGTTAAAGTTAAACTTCAACTATGAACTGAAGAATGAAGTAGTTTTAAAGACAACGTTCGATAACTGATTCTAAAAAATAATTAAAACGCTGATCAACAGCTTAAAAATCAAATACAAAATCGCTTTTTTGTTTTTTAATCATGAAGACGGATTTCCTTCATACATGGTTGCAGGTCATATTCCCGTCTACGAATTTGCCTCATTCACTGGTTTCCCTCAAAACGGATTTGCACCAAATTACGGTTTAGCCCTATCTCACATTATAGTTACGATAGAATTGAAATCGGCATAGGTAATACTTCTTTTAACAGGTTTCCTAGAAAAAATTGTAGGTAATAGCCCTTAATTAGGCTGGTAATTGTGCTTAATTCAATAATTACATAATTCGTTTTTTGTAGCAACGATAAGCCTTAGCTTGTCAGTATTCAGAAAAAAAGTGGCAAAGGCGTACTAAAAATCGAAGGGAAAACAGTTTATAATATAGTGAATGATTTTGCTTCAAAATGTTAACAAGGGAGGAATTTCGAATTAACTTCTTGATTTTTACCTTCCTTTCGAGATTAAATATTTTTCCTTTTGAAATAGACAACAGATCGGGAAAGTTATTGCGACAAGAAAATCGTTGTAAAAAACTCACGTGGCTCCTTTATTTCATTGTAGCCCTCGTTGTATTATGTTACGAAGACTTTCGATTGTTGCAATCTTTAATTTTTAAAGAGCACATTGCTGGTCTATTCGTTCTTCAGAATTTTCCCATCCAAGTTGCCATCTGTGTGGGTGGGACAACTGGGATACTGTGGCACATCTTACTCTTTATTTTGTGGCCGGAAGTAACGACATCCATTTTTAACTCTTTCTTTGATAACTAAAATAACGCTGTCAACTTTGATGACACAAAATTAGAAAGAAAGTCACAGCCAAAGATTTTCAAGCCTGTTCTAAAGTACTCTAGACTCGAAATTTTGACTTTAATTCTCCCGCATGCAGTATTTGGCACATTAATAATTCCTATTCTTCTTCTAGGATTGAAACCTCTAATGAAAATCACACTATTTTCTTGTCCAGAGTCCAAATATCAAAACAGTGTGGTTTTTGCAATTCTAATGATCATAGAAGTGCTTGTAATACTATTTGTGTTCGTCCATCTCTTTTACTCTCGTATTTCAACTGCTATATTTTCTCAAAATTGAAGAAAAGATCCAAGAAACGCTGGACCTCGACCTGTGTACTGGGAATGGATCAACGGTTTTTAAAAAATGTCGACAAATTGTGTTGTCCATTTGTTTCTTTAACAAAACAAATCGCTACATTGTTTTCTCATTTAAAATTGTTGCTCTTTTATTAGCCTTGCTTAATCTTGTCTACAGTGTTCTTTACTTCCAGCGGAATACGCTAATTGGACTTTTCACAATCTTGGCCACCATTGACGCTATATTTATTTACGGTTTATTCTACGATCAGCCATACAAGACTATTTCTAAATTGAACGGAATCAAAGCTAATTTGTTGACAAGACTGAGACTGAAAGAAAAAGCCTCGACGGATTTGTCTCCACTGGAAAAAATAAAATTACGCTGGTTGCAGAAATCAGTCGTCTCCATTCCCTGCGTGGGGATAAAGGTGGGCTTGTTTCATACGCTGGAGAGGAGAACAACACCGAATTATATTAATTTTATTTTGAGATATTCTGCAAGGCTTCTCGTAGTTTTTAGATCCTACACTTTGGCTCATGTTTAGCCCGTTACCACAATCATTATTCGCCTGACTAACATTAGCTGTGTTTTACATTACAATGCGAACATTAGGACAAGAATTAACACTATCTTGTAGACTTATTTTTTAATTTCTAATGTTAGATATTTATTAAATGCAAAGAATGGGCATACTTTTATAATAATTACACATTTCTGTGTATACATGCAAATATTAACCTATTTAGTAATCAGCTGGACAATCAAAGGCTCGAAGACCCAATTTCCTCCAGAATTCCCGTCGATCTTGTAAATAATTGAAAATTTCTGTCATTTCTTCATCGATTGCGTACCAATTGTTAGGCTCAACGCCATCATTTTTATAAGGTCTCATTAAATTTCGCATTGGCCATGTCTCGGTAGGATTTCTAAAATGTTCATGCAACAAAAAAATGTTTTTAATTACAAATTAAAATATATTTTCAAAATAAAAGTTAAAAGAAATCTGAACCAATAGTAATCAGTCGGTTTGAGTAAGTTGGCACCTACTTTAAAAAATGTTGAAAATAAATTACCCAGTTTTAGCAAATTCAAGCCAAAGTTTGAGCAATCTTTCCGAAAAGTCGGTCTCTGGCATGCCCTTTTTCAGCTCAGGGAATAATTGGAATGTGAACACAAACTGAGCATCTGATCCATGTGTAGCGACTGAAGGACTCATATAAGTAAAGTTTTTGGTCATTCATTTAATAGAAAAATATTTACCTAAAGAAAAGGAAGCTATTTTAAAATTTTGAAGTTAGCACTTTTAGTGGCTCTAACCTTTTCCAGGGAATCCAAGTGCTTTGACAAGATTAAGTCCTTCCTTGTAAGTGAAGACATATGGATAGACTGGGGCGTATCTTGAGTGCAATTCAACGGTGTCCATTACTCCTTGCACAAAATACCGATCCGAATGCAAATTCGTCAAATTCTGCGCAGTTTCCATGCCAATGCTATTGTTTCCAAAGTAGTAACTACGAATTTCGCTAGAAAATAGGTCCTTGGTTTTCTGTGGGATGGTTTCCTCGTCATAGTAAAGTATGATGGGGGCAAGCTCATTCCATTTTGTATTTAAATCAGCCACTGCCTTCGGGTTAATGAGCGTTGCTATTTCAAAAATAAATCGGTTAATGGGTTGATTAAGTGCTAGAAAAATACAGAAATCGAACTTGATAACTTAAAGCAAATTATTTAAATATTTTTGTACGCCAAGCCTGCAAAAGCGTCCCTTCGTCCTCAGTAAATCCCATGATCATAGGAACATGGTTAAACTCTCCAGTGAGTAATTTGTAAATCGGATGAACGATGTGAATCGGTTTAGTAGAATTCAAAGTTTCCACTGTCGGCACGAAAGACACGAAAGGATCCGTGTTCCATTTCTTAAAAAAAGGGTAAAATAGTATCGAAATTGGACACTATGCGCTTGCTGTTTGCAACAATTAATTAATTATTTGTTAATTAGTAATTAGCTAATTACGTAAAGCCGCTGACTGGCAACAATGTCCTTCGGATCGGCAGCAAGTAAGCATTCCTTCAAATCCATTGAAGTGGTGGCATCGTCAACAGTGCAGTTTAAGCGCGCCGCTAGAGCGCGGGCGTTTTTGGTGGGATTTCTTGAAACTAAAACAGCTGCTCCACTTTGTGCGATCGCTCGATGAAAAAGTCCTCAAATTATAATTAATTCAAAGTCAAAAAATTATGAATACATTAACCTTTTCGAAACGGTAATATATTTAGTTATACATGTTTTTGAAAATCGTGATTTCTAGTTTCGACCATTTTGAAAACAGCAATTTCTAGTTTTTTGACCTTTTAAAAGTGTTATTTACCCGTTTTGACTGTTTTGAAAAAGTGTCATTTACTAGTTTTGACTGGTTTGAAAAAGTGTCATTTACTAGTTTTGTACGTTTTGAAAAAGTGTTATTTACTAGTTTTGACCTTTTTGAAAAAGCGTAATTTACTAGTTTTGACCGTTTTGAAAAAGTGCTATTAACTAGTTTTGACGATTTTGAAAAAGTACATTTATGGAATTAAACACTTTTGTTAAGCATTCTTTCCCTGGTTCCCCAGTTCGGAATAGGTTAACAATAAATTATAAATTAATATTTTAAGTTGTACGTAATTTAAACCTTTTCCAGCTGGAGATGCAACCAGATGATTTATACAAGAAGAACCAGCACTGATTCCGATTAAAGTCACCGAGTTCGGATTTCCACCAAAACATTCAATATTTTCCTGGACCCATTTTAATGCCAAAACTTGATCCTTCAGACCCAAGTTCCCGGGGATGAGTCCATCGTTAGTTGACAGAAAGCCTGAAGTTTAAAATTCAAAGTAAGTAGTAGTAATTAGGTTGTTTAGTTATTCAAAAATACTAATACATAATTTATTACCTACAACCTAATGCAATACATTCAACATTATTAGGTCATTTTGTGTTTCTTGTCAGAATTACCTAGGGCACCCAATCGGTAATTTAAGGAGACGAAGATAGTGCACCCATCCATAATATATTTCGGCCCGTACTCGGAACCTGCCCCTAGTTCGAAGGCACCCCCGTGAATATGAACCAGAACTGGGAGAGCATCGTATTGGAAGGCATAGTATGGCTTCTCACATTGCTGGAATTAAATCAAAGGAATAAGTAATTACATAAGTGTTTCTTCAAATCAGAGACTTAATCAGCTAAATAATTAACTTACGTCATCAAGAGGATAGTGAATATTCACGAAAAGACAGTTTTCATCTCCGATGTAATTCTCAGTGTAAACTTGGTACTGTGGACAAGATGGTCCAAAATTTGTCGCATCTCGTACACCATTCCAAGGTTGACCCGTTTCAGCTTCCTATATAGTATCAGGTTTAAATTGACCAGTCAGTAAATTTTGAATTCAGATCTTATTGTTGATAGATTATTTATTTGAATATTAATTTCTAAATTAATAGTACCTCAAATCGACTCGGTGAATTGGAATAAGGAACTCCCAGATAACTGCAGTATCGCTTACCATTCCGAGAAAGCTCTACTTTTCCACGAAGCATCCCTAATCGTGTAGCTACTAAGCATTCTTCCGTTACTTCGTTGTAATATTGAGCATTTGTGATATTTATTAAGAACTGTAGTTGCAGAACTCCTAACAGTAAGAAAAACGTAAGAGATTTCATTGCGATTTTGATTTATTTTTGAACTAAAGTTTTTATTTCTAATCCCAGGTCGAAGACCCAAACACTACTTTGCGATGGTTTAGTAAGAGTAAAATATTAAATATTTTATTATTAGCGTAACTGAAAGAAGCAGGCCGGTCTGTTTTTCGTAGTGGTTTGCTTGGTCAGAAATATGAGACTAAACATGAGGATTTAAAAATGAAGCAACTTATAGATGGGTTAATTCACGTAATTTCGCTATTACAACCAGAAAGCATGTTTCTTTAGTTTGGTAACCTATGTACACCTGTAATCTGTACAACTACGTAATGTAATTTTCTGCGAGTTGCTCTGAATAATGTCTACCTTGTGAATACATAATGTATTATATAATTGCATCCAGTAAAATAAAAGGAAAAAGTATAGCGTAAAAGCAATTCAATTCAAGGTGACTTTTTTGAACTCAAGTTTACTTTTTTGTAGGTACGTGTAGACGAATTATTTTGTTAGATGATCGTCATCTTCATCGGTCTGGAACAGTGGATAAGCAAAATATTAGTAATTGCATTGTTAAAATGTATACATAAAGTATTGTCCATCTCAGTAAAAAGTGGTTCTACTTCCTATTGCCAGCACACATTCGTTAGATGAGTAGATATACATAATTATTAACCTAGGTACCTACCTAAATTATTATAATTGTGGGCCTATGAAATATTAAAATTCGACTTCACAGTCCAATTTTTTTCTCTCAAACTTTACTTTTACTTACATACGTAATTTACGTAGCTGCAAAACTTGCCATCTTCATGGTCTTTGATTCTGGAACCCTGGAATATTTAGTATTATTTAAAAGCTCAAATCGAGGAATTCATAAAATTAAGTAGTTACGTTTAAAAAACCATGCAAAAAGTTACAAGTACAATATTATTAGATTATAGAATTAGCTCGTACTCCCGAAACTTGGTGGATTAGTGTTATACCGGACGATTGAGCCTAATTAACAGTTACCAGCTCAGAAGAAGCATGACTGAGTATAATGTAGAGGCTTTGAGCTAGCGGTAATGTAGGACTTGTAGTTTCAACTTAAATCTTCAGAACTTCAATCCAACGATGTAATTAGTAATTTAAGCATAAACAAAAACAATTTTAATGCTATATTCTACGTGCTCTGCAAATATTTTTTACCACACAATTAGGCAGACAGATTACATATCATTTTGCTTCAGCAGACACGGTTACATAATAATATGTTATTCAGTATTTCTGACTATTTCTAGAAAGCATCATTTAATGCACCTCGGACACATTTCAGTGAATACAAGACCTTGACCTTACAACGCATTTTACCACTTTTTTTCGTCAGTTTTTTTAAAGGTCAAAAGTCCAAAGCAAACACAGGGATCTGCTTTACGTTCAAGGTAAGACAATTTATTACAGTCCAAAACTGTGGGTTCTCAAATTCAAATCTAATCACAAATTTTTTCCAAGGAGCGTAAAAGAAGGTAGGTACATTTAAATTACATCGTCTGGACTGGATTAATCATTTTATTTCCGACACGGTTTCTACTCCACACTCACCCCCATTAACCGGGTAACCCGATAAGGGCTATCCTTAGAGGAGCTTCCCTTAAGGATAGTGTCATCTTTGTTTAGATTAATAAATTTAAAATGTATGTATGCCTGACTAGTGAGGACTTCATTTAGTTCAATTTGAATAATTATTTCCTTCAATTTAACTCGCTACATAAATGCACTTACGTACGGTACATATAAGAGCAACGTCTAATAATGCAAGAAATAAGAACCACTGTAGTAACACTTATATGCGGTTTCTAAAAATATAATTATATTAACGCTGTATATCTAGTTTTTATTTTGTAAGAGATTTAAAAATTTACAAATTACAAAGTATAATGTACATAAAATGTACCTAATTACACATTGTCTGGGAATTAAAAGCTTTGTTGGAAATTATTCTTTTTGCGATATTTCATGGCACTGGGAAAGGGCTTTCCTTCATGCATTCGCATGTGCATATACAAATAGTTTTGGATGGCAAACATTTTTCCACAGAGGGGACAAATGCGAGATTTCTCTTTGACATGGACAGAATTCAAGTGCCTTCTTAAGTGGGAACTTATAACAAAACACTTTCCACACTCATGACACGTAAATGGTTTCACTTTCATGTGCACTTGTCGCATGTGATAAGCTAGCCCCTGAGGGCACCTGAACTCCTTAGGACATAATTTGCACTGGAATTGCAACACATCTGAATGACTTCGTTGATGATCAATTAATCCACGTTTCAAAATACATCCGTGACCACAAATATCACACACGAAAGGAAACACTCCACGGTGGGCATTCATATGGACTGTGTACAATTTTAATCGATGGAATTTTCGACCACACTGGTCACAAATATAGGGATGAGTTATCCCGTCGTGCATTGTCTTATGGTGACAGTCTCGATCTTCTTTGGTAAGGAAGGATTTTCCACAAGTTGGAATTGGGCAAGGGAATCTGTCCCACTCATCGACACTATCAACTTCCCCTAGAGACTTTTTCTTCGGTTTCGGTTTTGGACCGGGTTTTCTACGTGCTTTGAGTGGTCTACAGTTTTTGGAGAACTGCGCTAGCTGATCTGAGGAAAGCTTTTCAACGATGACACGAGCATCCTTTAATTGAATTTGATTTGGGAGAGTATATTCTACTTTATCAGGTTTATGTAACTTTTTTTCATATTTTGTAGAGTTCGTATTTGGAATAAGGTTTTCAGAATGGGATTGCTGATGGATTTCATTTTCATTCTCAGGCATTTCATTTTTTCGTTTTCGACCAAGTACACTTTTCATGCACTTCCGTCTTGTCAATTCTTTTAATTTTCCTTTCGGTTCGAAAGTTGGGTCTGTGTTCGAATCATCATTGTCAGAAGTAGAGGCGGAACTATCTTCTGAAAATTGAACTGAAGCAAAATCTTCCGTCAATTCTAATGGATCCAAAATACCTTCCTGGATGTCAATTGTATTTGTATCTGGTGGAAACAAAATACTAGACTCAACATGAAGTTCTTCGCGGCCGATTAAACCTGCAATGAACAATTATACATATGACATTAATTTTGAAAAAACAGATGAAAACAAAAGTTAACCCTTTAAGTACACAAAATTCATACTGATTGACTGACTGTCAAAGACTGTCTACTGTTGGACAGTGTGTGGTGAGCAAAAACTTACTTTGAGCAAACAGGAGCCTAAGATTTTTTGCAAGATTTTGAATACGACAGTCCTCTTCGGTCAAAAACAGTTCAAGTTTACAAACTGGATTCCGATCAACAATGACACATTCCATGCCATCATTGTCGTCATTGCGGGGATGATCATTCTCTTCATTTGTGTAAGATGCCCAAAAATTGGATTCTACGAATGTTTTCAATTTTGCGATATGCTCAGTAAGAATACTAATTTGATGATTTAATTCCAAAATTTCAGTATTGCTTTGTATACAGGAAGTGCAGAATAAGGAGGAGGTCAGATCTGCTGACCCTTCAGCTTCATCACTTTGTAGAAGTTGCCGTGTGGCCTCTGAAGGGATTTCCCAAAAATTTAAAATAGATTCCAGACACACTTCTGCTGATTGGGCAGAAGTTTCCAACAAGGGGTCAAGGTCAGTTGAAAATGACGGATTTGAATGAGTCCCCGGGATGTCAATTGAAGTTTGTGATTTAACTTTCACCAAAGCACCGGCACACAGGATGCAGTTGTGACAACTCATAGTGATTTTAAACCGGGTAATTAATTCTTCATCTGTGGGTCAGTCTCACATACGATTTTAATTTTTAATCTGTAAATCTGTTGAAGGTGTCAGATGAGTACAATTTTACGTGAAGACGTATTCTACACGAAAAAATAAAATATTAACATTATTTCTAGTTTCTAGAATTTCTAGTAGTTTTCTATTGTTTAGTTTTCTACAATTTGACTTTTCACTTTTCTTTTAGAGACTTTCGACAAGTGCTGCCCTAGTCTAGTCTGACTTGACTAGATGACTACGACTTGCCTAGACTTTTCGGCTTTTTCGGCCGCTTGGCTTGAGTAGACTAGACTAGCTGACTCGTTCAAAACTTGTGACTTGACTAGACTAGACTAGCAAGAGGCGCAGAAAAAAATGACTACACTAGACTAGACTAGCTACGAATCTTCCTATGTTAAGGGATAGCTGACTAGTTGACTAGACTAGACTTGACTAGGGTAGATTTTGTGTTGACTAGACTAGGCTAGACTAGACTAGGCAGATCTCGTAGACAGTGTTACTTGACTAGACTAGACTAGCTGCCTTTGATTTTGGACGTGACTAGACTTGACTAGACTAGTGAAAATTTATAAAATTTTGGGCAGCAACTGCCTTAACCATTCATCGCAGGCGCCAATAATCCGCCAATCCTTGTTCCAGCGGGTTTCTCGTCAATACAAATCTCGTTTCTTTTTTAGTTTGCAACGAGCAGAGCAGACGAGCATCACATTAGCCAATTCTTCCTTTCTTCATCTTCCAAAATTACCAAATCTTCCTCAGTGAAGTGTTGATAGTTAATGAAGATCAGCATCTTCAAATCTTCACTTCATCTGTCTACAAGCCCCGTAAGATTAATTAAATAATTTCCGCACTCCGGTGCCGGTTAACCAGTCAGTAGTGCTTTGTGCTTAACCGGATCCAGAGAGTATTTCAAAGTCATCATCATCACTCGTTGTTCATTGTTTGGTCATTATTTTATTTTACTGGTAAGATCATTGATCATCTGTCGTCTTAATATTTACATCCTATACATACTCCATATTATTTACTATAAAATATAGTAATGACATTTTTATCATGGAAAGCTCAAAATAGAGTTTTGTACTAGCAGAAAAGCAGCAATTATTTTTTAGAAAGAACAAGTTAGCCGAACGACGAATTCTAGAGGTGTAATTCGGCCAAATCATTTTTGTGCAAGACAGCCGAATCCGAAACACGAATGGTGGTACAAGTTGGCCCAATCCCGAACAAAACCTGCAAGTTAGCCGAATGCCGAATTCTGCAACCTGGCCGAATCCGAACAGCGTTCGGGTTGCACAAAAATCCGAATAATTTGGCCGACTTGCACCTCCAGAATTCTGCGTTCGGCCATCTTGCAGGTTCCTTATTTTTTTTCATTTTTAAAATCAAATTGTTGTGAGTTACTACACGATCATTTACATTCATGTTACTTTGTACTTATTTTTAACCTATTAATCCTATTATCCTTTTTAGAAAAATGAGTCTGCCAAAGATGCTGGGTCTCTTGCAGCGTGGTAGTAGTGACATGACCCGAAGATCTAGACATTTCTTGTTTTCGAGTCAGTTACATTGTGCAGAATCTTGCAGTCGAACGGAATATTTCTCCAGCTGTGTTATTCCTACTGAAATTAGATCAAGATGCTCGGTTTCAAGGATCTGGATAAAGCGGGACAGTGCTAATCCGCTTTATTTTCCTTCAAGAAATTCGAATCTATTCAGCACAACTGCATCTTCGAACCTGAATGACACTGACTATACTGAAGAAAGTGAAGGAGATGGAATGCGTTACTTCGTAGATAAAACTGCCATTAATAGGCACAACAAGAAATGGTTAACGAAGAAAACCAAGAAGGAAAAAACTTTTAAAGTTTTGCATGAATATAAAGAAATTAAAGAGTCGACCTACAGCGAATTAGTAGAGGTTAGCCTGTTTGGAGATTTTCTGAATCATGATAAAATTATTATTCGAACAAAGTATAGATTTCGACACACTACGATTATCAATATTGTATCTTTTGAACAGAATTTTCCACAGCTCCAAATGTTCGAAATGTCTGAAGTTAAAACTCTAATGGCTGAAGCTGGATTTTATGGACTGAGTCCAACCAAAGTGGCTAAGGTAATGCTTATATTTATGTAAATTTTAGTTTCAAGACAAAAGTATACATTTTTTGTTTTATTTTTTGTACACCATGAGATAATAGTTAAACTTTGTGCGTCTTTTTATGCCTTCTGTTTTAGATTTTAAGTCGATATCCTGAGTTCATTCATAGCTATACAACATTACTTCCGACCGCGACTAAAGCTTGGCGTTCTCTCGGTTTTTCTGAAAAGGATCGGGCCAGCTTTTTTACTCGACATCCCCCCTTAATGGATATTTCTCCAGAGCTTATCGCCAAAGGTTATGGATTTCTTTCGCAGTACTTTTCCAACAAGGAGCTAATTTTGTTGATTAAAAACAATCCGCGTGTTGTTGTCGAAAATGAAAACACCCTACTGGAAAAGATTGATTATTTGTGGAAAAAATGTTCCCATTCTACGTTAGCTATAGCTCAGTCAGAATCTGTATCTAGGGACATTTCCCACATAGAAATTCGCCATGAATTTTTAATTCGAACTGGACTTCTCAAAACAGTACCTCATCACAAGTTCTTAAAAATGGTAGCAGAATCAGACCGTCGGAGAATCAGCGTAGTGAGGGACAAATATTTTTCTCCAGCCATCGTAGTGTGTTCCAGTGACGATAAATTCCTTTCTGCTTGTACAAATAATACCTTGAGCATCACGGAGCTATGTACATTTGAAGATTTCTTGCTTCATGAGAAGGAAAAACATGAATTTGATAAGATCGTCGAAAGAGAAAATGACTACAATTATATTAACAGTCGTGAAGAAACACCGACAGATGAACAGGAAATTGAAGCCACCAGCACCAATTTAGATGAAGACTTGGGTAGTGACCATGAAGACGAAGACCAAGAAGAATCATCCGTTAATTATCACCACCAGCAATATTATCATAAGGGAGGAAATTCTTTTGAATTATTTAATATTGTTGATACAGTCGATTTTTATTTTTGAACGTCGGCTTCGTGTTCCGCATTAACTTAATTATTATTCTACCATAATTTGTAAATGAAAGTACCCGGGTATTTTTAATGTAGCGTTAGCAGTTCACGTCGAAATATCGGCAGTTGATGAATCAATCGCAGTTTTGTAATTTTACCGTTCATTTTTCATTTGTTATCAATTCAACCCTTGTAACCCGAGGAAATATTATCTACTTAGTTGTAATAATAGTTTGCCTACTCGAATTACTGGGTCGTAGAGATTGCTGACTGAGAAATGCTTTAGCTGTTTTCTTGTGCAGAGCTGCAGAATAAAAGGTTTATTTTTATTAAAGGAACGCAAAACCCCAATACATTATAATCAGGTCTATACTGTTAATTCAAGCGCAAAAAAATCATTTAAAGCATAAATACCATTCCGTTAAAATTATTAAGTATTATTAAAAACACGGGATACAAAATATTGTGTACAAAGTACATAATGTAATTAGTATTTACATAGTTGGTTTCGTGCCGAAAAAATAATTACAGAAGTTGCACCTGCACGGTTGAAAAATTAAACTGGTCTGGTACTGGTTCTGGTTGAATGATGATCAATGGCAGAGTGTAGTGGGCATTCAATCTTGCGGTTTTCCGTAAACGTAGGGTGACGGCTTATAATTGTGGTCGCCCCTTTTGTTTCCAGTGTCATAGGTTAATCAAAATCTGACATAGATTGTACGGCAATCCCAATTACCAAAGATTCATAACCAGGTTGGTTCGATTTTGATTGACCGTTGACACTAGGGAAAGAAGAATGTAACCACAATTGCAAGCTGACCACAATTACACGCCTTTACCCTAATTGATGAATGCCCCTCGCCTCCGCCTGTCCGCCTCTCTCTCTCTCCAGGAGGAAGCTGCAAGCTGGCCGAATGCAGAATACTGGGGGTCTAATTCGGCCGAATCTTCGGATTTTTGTTCAAGTCAGCCGAATCCGACAATACTTTAAAAACCTGTAAGAAACATATTAGACACCCATCAATGAGGCTAGCCTTGTTACACTTGCCTCCAGCTCTCGCGACTGATCCGGTGTAGCCCTTATTGTTCGTCCAACGTGCATTTCATGGTGCGGATCAGTCGCGAGAGCTGGAGGCAAGTGCAACAAGGCTAGCACTGGACAGCTCTAGCTTTAAGTTTTTACGATGACTAGCGCACGAAATAAGGGTGGCAACGGATATGCGGCAATTAGCATCTTAACTTCTCTTAGTTCCCTACGAGTCATTTTACCTTTAAGCCGTTTTGGTTAAGCGTCATTTTGCATCTTAAGCAACGATTTATATTTGTTTCACAAAATTTTAATTATAAACTGATTTATCTCACTGGTATTTTTTCAGCAAGCGTATGGGCTTGCCAGTATTAAAAATTGTTTAGTTCGTTTTTAGTTTTTAAGCAGAAACTTCCAAATTAAAGTATTACAAGGTGAGCGGAATGGATTTCAATTGAACCAGACTTTAATTTTGGTAGCTACATGAACTAAAGCGCAAGCTAGTGACCCCCATTAGGAGGTTGACCTAGGCTGACATAGGACGGTAACTGTTACTACCATGTATAGGTATGCTTTTTGAAATGTTCATATAATCAGAGCTTTAAGAATAGTGCGTGATCCATAGTGGGGCGTAGAAAGTTTTTTTAAGTGAATTGTCTGCTTTCGGATCACTCCATTTAGGCGCAGTGTGAAAAAAAATTAGTTTATAAAAAAATCAAAAAAAAAAATTTAATTCGGCTAACTTGGACAAAATCCGAATAATTCGACCAACTTTTCCCGACTGTATTCGGCTAGCTTGTACATTTTGCTCGGAATTCGGCTAACTTGCACATTTCATTCGGCCAGCTTGCACGACCATCCGAACGGTATTCGGATTCGGCCAGCTTGGACAATTCGGCATTCGGCCTACTTGGACCACCATTCGGGTGTCGGATTCGGCTGACTTGGACAAAAAATCCGAATGCTTCGGCCGAATTGAACCCCCAGTGTTCGGCATTCGGCCAGCTTGCAGCTTCCCCAGGCGCCAATCCTTGTTCCAGCGGGTTTCTCATCGATACAAATCTCTTTGATTCTTTCTTCTAACAGCCACAGATCACATCAGCCAATTCTTCGTCCTCATCTTCCCTTCCAATTTACCAAATCTTCCTCAATTCATGGTTGACAGTTGATGAAGATCCGCATCTTTAAATCCTCACTTCATCTACAAGTTTACAAGTATAAGTCCTGTGAAAGTCTAATTAAATAATTTTGCACTCCGGTTCCGGTTAACCAGTGCAGTGACCTGTCACCAGTAAGTGCTTAGCCCATTCCAGAGTATTTCACGTCATCACTCGTCACTCTGTTATTGAATCATTATTTTATTTTACTTATAAGATTTACGGGAGGCAGAACGTCCAAAGGAGGTAAATAGTTCACCTGAGGGGGGCGGGGGGGGGGGGCAAAAAGTCCAATGGATTTAAAACACAACAGAAACATTTTTGCGCTGTCAGCTGTGGACTTTTTAATTGTCCCTTTTGCAGTGGTTATTTAGTGATAATGTAGACTTCAAGCCGCTAATAATCCTTTCAGTCATCAGTACGAAATTTTGCTCCAGTTAAATGTTAAATGTAGCGGATACGGTTATAATAAGTAGTCACTAGTAAAGGAATAAAATGAATATTATTATGTTTTCTGACAGACATTTCCGGATTTGAAAATGGCTGGACAGCTACCTCATGGAATACCCCCCAGTGCTAACATCACATTGCGTAGTTCTGGTTCAAGCTCTACTTGGGGTCAGAGCCTTCCGCGAGAACAGCCAGAACAACCCTCATTTAGATCTACCACATCATCTCACACCCCTTCGGCAATGGCAGTTGGATTTACTCCTTCGTCCTTTAATTTGTCCCCCAGTCGTCGTGATCCTCCACTTGTAAATCCATCGAATATGCCAAATATTCACCAAATGTCGGAAGAAAGACAAGAAGGTTTCCTTGTTCAGGAGCTCCTGTATATTCTTGCTGGATGCGATTCATTCTTGATAACTTGTCATAAAGTTACTGCAAGTAAAATTGGATTCATTGTAAGTTCTGTTATGTTGTTGAGTGGATTAGATACTTTTCTTATGTGCTTTTACTTTTATTAAATTGGAAAACATCAAACCGATTAGGGAATCGAATTTTTATTGGATTGTTTGACCGAACTATGTAGGTACCTTGGTACGTATGTTTGGCTATTGAATGGCATTTTTTTAAAGACAAAATCCAACATTTGTTTTTATATTTTAAAGGTGGACCGGAGAGTAATCCCAACGCTGAGTACGTTTGCGATGGAAGTTGCTGAATTAGCTGGTCATTATTTTACAGTTAATCGCTATGTGGAACAGATTTACAAATATGAGAGTGGAAGAGTTTGCCATGCCTTAGTATCTGTAGTGCAAGATATTTTGAAAGAATATTTTATCATGCTGACCCAGTTGAATGCTGAGTGTCGCAAGGTGAGTGCACGTCTCGTCACTAATAAAACAGTTTTAAATTTTCATTATTATAATAATTATTATAATGCTAGCCTGAAGTACAAAGCCGATAATTTTACGCTAAACTGTTTATCTTTTTTTTTAAGGGTGAGCTAAATCTACGGAATTTGTGGTTCTTCATCAGTCCCTTCTTAGCTAAGATGTCAATTGTGGCTGAACTAGTGATTGAAATTGAAGAAAAAGAGTTGACTGGTGGGGCTGTATTAACGCTTTTACATGAGAAAGCTGTGACCATGTCCAATAGTTCAGATCGGAACCTTTGCCTGACCTTAGCTAAAAAATCTTCAGTTCCTTACTTTGAAACTCTGGAACAGTGGATTTATAGGGTAACTTGTGTAGCGTAGCCATAATAATGTCATGAATGAATTTACATGCGAATTAAGCACATACTAATTCGCACTAACTTATTATGCAGGGCATAATTAAAGACAGATTTGCCGAGTTTTTTGTATGTGAAGCTGTTCAGCCTACTACCACTGAAGATGACGTGGAGCTTAGCGACGATTATTGGGAATCGACGTACACAGTTGTGCCCGAAAAATGTCCTTCTTTTTTATTAAAGAACTTAAATCAAGTCCTTAAAGCAGGAAAGTACTTGAATGCCATTCGGCACTGTGGACAGGACATTAAGACGTTTCTTCAAGTATTTAATTTATGAGTTTTACTTGTATTCAGGCATCTGATCTATCTATTCATTTCTTGTTCTATTAATTAGGCATGTTTTAAATTATTTAATTATTTTATGTTCTGCTGATAGGGAGAGATGATAGCTTACAGCATTCATGAGAGAGATTATGTGGACAAAATCGACAAAGCTTACTCATTTGCAAGTAAAAAACTTTTGACCGTCTTAATGGATGAGTACGATTTAATGAAGCGGCTTGAATCAGTCAAGCATTATTTGCTCATGGATAAAGTAAGTGTGATTTTAGTTAAGTTTTGTAACCTGCATTGATATATTTGTTTGTTCTTGTTTACTAAATCTACCAATCATATTTATTTGTTTTTTCAGGGGGATTTTATCGTGCAATTCATGGATCTTACTGACGATGAATTAAGCAAAGCAATTGACGATTTAAATCCCAGTCGACTGGAATCTCTAATGGGTTTAGCTTTGCGAACCTCTTCGGCCCACTCGGATCCTTACAAAGATTCGTTAAAAGTTCAGTTATTTCCTTATGGCATTGGGGAGCAACTGTTGAATATAATTGCGATCGAGACTCCCCATGAACGGACAGATTTTGTAAGTTAATTGGAGTGAGCCAGAGTCAATGTGTAGATCAGATTTGCTTTTAATTCGAACGAACAATCATCTATTGTTGTTGTTTTACAGCCTCAAACTTGCAACTACAAAATCCCTGGAACAGAAGGATTTTCATTTTCTTACGAAGTCAAGTGGCCCATTTCTCTTGTGTTGACACCGCGGGTTATTGTCTGTTACCAATTGGTCTTCCGTCATTTGTTTTTCTGCAAGTACGTGGAACGTCAGCTCTGTAACATCTGGATTTACTGCAAAGGATCATCTGGAAAAGCACTTTCGACCAAAAGAGAGCAAGGAGCAGTGTTTGCTTTACGACAAAAAATGCTCAACTTTGTTCAAAACTTTCAGTATTATATGACCTTTGAAGTAATAATACTTCTATTTCCTCGCAACCTGACTCCTTTATTTTATTTTATTTTATTTTGTTTTTTAATTGGTATAATGAGCATGGATGTTTGTTTTTGTTTTTGTTGATATAATCTAAGGTGATCGAGCCAGCTTGGAATACATTTTTAGCAACGATGCAGAAAGTGTCTAATGTGGACGAAGTCCTTGAGCGTCACATGGGAATGATAACTTCTATTCTGGATGATTCTATGCTAACTATCCAAGTTTTGCTCGAGAAAGTCACAAGAATTCTAACCTTATGTCTCCGATTCTGGAAAAAAATTGCTCAGATGTACAACCAAGGAGCTTCTGAGCCTACTATCTACGAAAAACTTGTCACCGCTGACACAAGATTCTGCGTACTGCTTGTAGACTTCTTACAAGAAGTTTCTGAAATCGCCCAGACTTCTAATAAATCAAATAAAGTAGGAAACATTATCCATAGGTAAGTGAAAGCCTAACACGCATTTAATAATTCACTACATATATGCTATAGGTGCTTACAGTGTTGTTACTATGTAGGTATATATGCTAATTGACAATTGTAATATTTTTGCAACTTGGATCAAAATTAGAATGAATTTCAACGCTTACTACACGCCGTATTTAGAAGAAACGACCTCAGTACCTCCTGGAAGGTCCCCCATGAGTCCCTTCTCGGGTGCAGGTCAGCCGTCCGTGAGAATGAAATAGAAGTTTGTAAACAACAAGCTCAAAAACAAGACTTCTTTGCTGCATTTTTTTTTGTTCTGTGTAATAGCTATCTTGTATACCATTTTCCGGAGACTGATTTCTATGTTGTAACATATTCTTGAATCTTCTCTTCTTGAGTTACTTTGTGCTTACTATTATTAGATAAACGGCTCTTCTATATATTACAATTTTTTCTGTATTGTTTTGTGTACTTTAAATTGGTTAAGTGTAGCTAATTAATAATTAAATAGAATCATTATTGAAAAATATGCATGTAATTTCAATATTATTACTACTTCGGTTTGTAATGAAATATTCAAAGTTTGATCACAAACAATGTACGAGCGCAACTCCCGTTATTTGGCAGTTCCTCAAGAATCCCACCAATATGCAATAGCTTTACTATAACTATGAAATAAACTAACATTTTTAAAAAGTTTCAAAGCTCTGTAAGCGTTACTTTACTGCACATTTGTATTTTTATAATATTTTCAATCGTACAAAGTTCTATTAATTTCAACGAACATCAGTTTCTGAATAGCGTAAAAGCCGTGGAAAATATAGGAAGGCAAGATTAAGATCCGAACGGACAGAAAACAACTTAACTTCCCCAAACTACTTCCGTACAGAATAGTTAACTAAGCATTACTAAAACATATCCCTCGCCTGAGCCTTCCAGCCTGAACCTTTCCCCTGCAGGAGCCATTTCGCTTGATTGAGCTTTGAGCTTTACCGTCTGCACCTTCCCGCTTAATCTTTCCCGCCCAAGACTTCCTCGCATTCCCTATTAAGTTTTCCCACCTAGAGCTTCCCGCGCTGAGCCTTTCCAAAATAGCCCTTCCCATTAAGCCTTATAGCCTTGCCCCCCCCCCCCCAGAACTTAATGTCCATTCCATCCCACCTAAGCCTTACCGCCTAATGCTTCATGCGAGGGTCTTCCCGCCTGACCGTTCCGCATGAGCATTTACGCCTAAGCCTTGCTACCTAACCTTTCCCTCTTGAACTTTCTCCCTTAAGGTTTCTAGCATAAGCCTTCCAGCGATAAGCTTTCCCGCATAAGCCAGTCCTCCTGAACTTTTCCGCCTGATCTTCCCCGCATGAGTCTTCCCACCTGAGTGTTCCCGTCTGAGCCTTCCCGCCTTGGCTTCTCCGCAAATACTTTACTGCTTGAACCTAACCTCCCGAGCCGTCCCACCTAAGCGTGCCCACCTGAACCTTTCTTCCTTAGATTTCCATCCTGAACATTCCTGCTCGAACCTTCTAGACTTAACCTCCGAGTCTAAGATTTCTCACGTGAGCCTTCCCGTGTGACCCTTTCCACCTGAACCTTTCTGCCTGAGCCTTCCCGCCCGAGCCTTCCCGCCAAAGCATGTCCCCTGCTAGAGCCTATCCGCCATAGCCTTCCCCCCGCCTTAGCCCTTCTTCCTTAGCTTTCCATCCTGAACTTTCCTATTTGAGCCTTCCGGCATTAACCTTCCCGCTAAATCCTTACTTCCTGGGTCTTTTCGCAGTAGCCTTCTTAAAGTTCCTTCTCGCCTCAGCTTTCCATCCTGCAGACTCCCACTCTATCCTTTTCACCAAAGCCGTAATGTATGAACGTTTCCGTATGAACCATGCCACCTTAACCTTCTAGCGTGAGTCTTCCCACCCAAGCCTTCCAGTCTGAGCCCGTCGCGACACGTGACCGCCATGACACGTCTCCGTCACTACACGTGACCGTTATGCCACCTGACCGTCACGACACGTGACAGTAACGACACGTGACTGTCCCGACCGTCACGACTGGTAACCTTCATGACACGTGACCATCTTTACACTTGACCCTCACGACACATGACCGTCACCACACGTAACCGTCACGCGGTACGTGTGACCGTGATTGAACGTGACCGTAAAGACACGTGACCGTCACTACACTTGACCATCACTACGTGACAGTACCGTTACGTGACTGTCACGACTGGTGACCTTCATGACACGTAACTATCGTTACACGTGACCCTCACGACACGTGACCACCATGACCCGTGTCCGTCACTACACGCGACCGTCACTACACGCGACCGTCACTACACGCGACCGTCACTACACGCGACCGTCACTACGCGTGACTGTCGTGACACGTGACCGTCACGACGCGTAATCATAACGACACGTGACCGGAACGATACGTGACAGTCATGACACGTGACCGTCACGACACGTGACAGTAACGATACGTGACCGTCACGACTGGTGACCTTCATGAAACGTGACCATCGTTACACGTGACCGTCACGACTCGTATCCGTAACGACACGTGACTGTCCCGACCGTCACGACTGGTAACCTTCATGACACGTGACCATCTTTACACTTGAACCTCACGACACATGACCGTCACCACACGTAACCGTCACGCGGTACGCGTGACCGTGATTGAACGTGACCGTAAAGACACGTGACCGTCACTACACTTGACCATCACTACGTGACAGTACCGTTACGTGACTGTCATGACTGGTGACCTTCATGACACGTGACCATTGTTACACGTGGACATCGTGACCGTCGTTACACGTGACCCTCCCGACACGTCACCGTCACCACACGTGACCACCATGACCTGTGTCCGTCACTACACGTGATCGTCACTACGCGTGACTGTCGTGACACGTGACCGTCACGACGTGTAACCGTAACGACGCGTAACCGTAACGACGCGTGACCGTGACGATACGTGACGTCACGACACGTGACTATTACGACACCTGACCGTCATGACACGTGCCCGTCTTAAATCGTGACCGTGACGACACGGAACCGTGACGATACGTGACCTCTATGACCCGTGATCGTCGTGTCTCGTGACCGTCATGAAACGTGACTGTGACGACGGGTGGGTGTCATTAAACGTGACCGTCACGACATGTGACCGTAATGATACGTGACAGTCATGACACGTGACCATCGTTACACGTGACCGTCGGTACACGTGACCATCGGTACACGTGACCATCGTTACACTTGACCGTCGGTACACGTGACCGTCGGTACACGTGACAGTCATGGTGACAGTCATGACACGTGACCATCGTCACACGTGACCGTCGGTACACGTGACCTTGCGGTACACGTGACCATCGTTACACGTGACCGTCGGTACACGTGACCATCGGTTCACGTGACCGTCGGTACACGTGACCTTTATGACACGTGACCTTCGAGACACGTGACCATAATGAAACGTGATTTTCAGCGTCGTCTTTGTTTCAAAGATTTTAAAATGAGAAAAATGTTGTCTTCATCCTTCGCGAAATGGTGTTGCAATTCATTTCAATACCTATGCGTTATTTGTTTGGGCAGTAGTTTGTTTTAGTTATTGCGTTTTTCGTTTTCCAAAATTTGCAAAACTTTCTTTTTTCGTGTCGTCTAATTTGAAACGCGCTTTTTTAAAAAAAGGCTTCATCAGTCACCTGTTTTTTACATCCCGCTTTGAATAAGACCGTAAGCGTTTAAATCGGCTAAAAAATGTAGAAAGATTTCAGTACAATACGGCAAAATCGTACTAAGCAGGCTCCTTTTGCGACTTTTTTACATATCGCGCGACAACCATTGATTTTTTGGAAAAAAGTGCTTCCCTCAACTCTTAATTGCTTTGCGATTGGGCTTCAAATAAGACCAGAAGCGACCAATTCGGTTACTTACTGTTTTTGTTCCTTGTCAAAGTGCACATTCTACAACCCTAGGTGAATTACAATCTGAATAATATTATAGTAAAAGAGTTGCCGTCCTATTAGACTTATTTTTTAATATTTTAATTAATCAAAAACTTTATTTATTAAAGGCAAAGAATCATCAAAATATGCATACCTGTATGTATCCATGCAACTATTAACCTATTAACATTTTAGTAATCTGCTGGGTAATCAAAGGCTCGAAGACCCAATTTCCTCCAGAATTCCCGTCGATCTTGTAAATAATTGGGAATTTCTGTCATCTCTTCATCAATTGTGTACCAAATGTTAGGCTCGATGCCGTCATTTTTGTACGGTTTCATTAAATTTCGGGTTGGCCATGTCTCGCTAGGATTTCTAAAATTGTAATGCAACAATAATGTTTTGAATTAAAAATTCAAATAATAGGTACATCTTAAAAGTAAAAGTTAAATGAATTCTGGACCACACTAATTACTATATTTAAGTAAGTTGGCACCTACTACTTTAAAATAGATTAAAAATAAATTACCCAGTTTTAGCAAATTCAAGCCAGAGTTTGAGCAATCGTTCTGAAAATTCGGTCTCTGGCATTCCTTTTTTCAATTCAGGGAATAAGTCGAATGTGAACACAAACTGAACGTCTGATCCATGTGTAGCGACTGAAGGATACATTTACGTTTTTAAGAATCTCATAATGTTGGTTAATAATTAACTAATCATTTAATAGCAAAATATTTATTGCATACGGTTTCAAAACAAATACTGTTGGATGTTAAATAAGATGCTACTTTAATTTCTCTAACCTTTTTTTGGGTATCCAAGTAATTTGGCAAAATTAAGTCCTTCCTTGTAAGTAAAGATATACGGATAGACTGGGGCATATCTTGAGTGCAATTCAACAGTGTCCATGATTCCTTGCACAAAATACCGATCCGAATGCAAATTCGACAAATTCTGTGCAGTTTCCATGCCAATGCTATTGTTTCCAAAATAGTAACTACGAATTTCACTGGAGAATTGGTCCTTCGTTTTTTGTGGGATGGCATCCTCGTCATAGTAAAATATGATGGGGGCAAGCTCATTCCATTTGGTGTTAAGATCATCCACTGCCTTCGGGTTCATGATTGTTGCTATTTCGAAAATACATCAAGAAGTCAAGAACGCGGTTGACAGTTTTTAAATAACTAGAAACTAGATGCTCCGAAAATACAGAAATTGAGGTTAAAGTCCATTATTTAAATATTTTTGTACGCCAAGCCTGTAAAAGTGCCCCTTCGTCCTCAGTAAGTCCCATAATCATAGGAACATGGTTAAACTCTCCAGTAAGCAATTTGTAAATCGGGTGAACGATGTGAATCGGATTAGTAGCATTTAAAGGTTCCACAGTCGGCACAAAAGACAGGAAAGGATTCGAGTTCCATTTCTAAATACAATTAGTCATTGAACGTGTTGTTTATAATGTATTAATTACCTTTTAATTAATAAATTAGCAACTAATTATTAAATAAAGCATTAACTGATTACATAAAGCCGCTGACTGGCAACAATGTCCTTCGGATCGGCAGCAAGTAAGCATTCCTTCAAATCCGCTGAAGTGGTCGCATCGTCAACAGTGCAGTTTAAACGTGCCGCCAGAGCGCGGGCGTTTTTGGTGGGATTTCTTGAAACTAAAACAGCTGACCCACTTTGTGCGATTGCTCGATGAAACAGACCTTAATTAGAAGTCAAAAAATTGTGAATAAAATAAATAACTTATAATATTATTATAAATAATTATTTTAACATTTAAGTAATTTAAATTAAACCTTTCGCAGCTGAAGATGCAACCAGGTGATTTATAAGAGAAGAACCAGCACTGATTCCGATTAAAGTCACCGAGTTCGGATTTCCACCAAAACATTCAATATTTTCCTGGACCCATTTTAGTGCCAAAACTTGATCCTTCAGGCCCAAGTTCCCGGGGATGAGTCCATCGTTAGTTGACAGAAAGCCTGAAGTTTAAAATTCAATAGTAAGTAATAGTAATTTGGTTGTTCAGTTATTCAAAAATACTAATAATTTATTACCTACAACCTAATTTAATACATTCAACATTATTACGTCATTTTGTGTTTCTTGTCAGAATTACCTAGGGCACCCAGTCGGTAATTTAAGGAGACGAAGATAGTGCACCCGTCCATAATATATTTTGGCCCGGACTCGGAACCTGCCCCTAGTT